>CAUYSK010060431.1:0-27986 GCA_963575035.1 Avahi laniger
TTTTTAAAGTTGTTTTTGCAATGGGAAGGGAAGATCATCCTGGATTATCGGGATGGCCCAGTGTAATCAAAGGGATCCTGGAGGGAATGCTTCTAAGAAGAAAGCACAAGGAGTACCCATTCTTTTGTTCAAGTGAGCAGAAATTTCATACCTTCCTCACAGGTATGAACCTTCTGGTTTGGAGTTACCACTGAAGTAAGTCAGGGAAGAAGGCACAGGGCATGACATTTTTCTCTTTCAGTCACAGAGAATTTCCCCAGCCTCCCTGTAATGAGAGATTGTAAGAATTTCTCTCAGAAGCAAGCCAGGGGAGAAGTGGGGGTTGTGTGTATGTGTGTGCGTATGCATGTGTGTGTTTGTATCTTTTCCCTCCACAAAAACCCAAGGAATTTATTTTTTCCTTAGAAAACTTCCAAAGTATTACCACTTTCTTAGTGTTGATTCTCCTGTGCTTAAATTGCTGGTTTCTCACACATAAAAGACTGGGTAGAGTCATCTTTGCCAATTGCTGATATGGTTGGCATTCACTGGGATTAAGTGAAAAATCCATTGCCTAAAAGACGACATTTTAAAAAAAGATATTCTAAACCAAAAAGGAAGCTACATGAAGTCAGATTTATTCTTTCTTAAAATTAGCTGGAATCCCTGTAAGCAGCACTTTAATCTCAAAAAAAAAAAAAAATTCTTATAATGTTATCTGTGAAGCTAATTTTAACACATATATGATATTTTAGACTTCTGAGAAAGTGCTTTTATCTGATTTGAATTTATTACATCCAGTGAAATACTGCTGTTTGGACAGTGTGCCAGTTTTTGCATTATCAATGTAAATTTTGCACTGAAATGGAAGCTCCTATGCATTCCTGCTGGCTGCCACCCTCTCGCTTCTTACTGTCAGCTCTGTAAACCACTTTTCTTTTTGTCCAAATCCCCTGCTGGGTGCAATCCTCTTACAAACTGAGGTACAGCTCTGTTTCTTTCTCTTATTTATGACCAGCCCACTTTTCCAAGTTGCTTAGAGAACCATTACATTATTACCGAAATAAATTGTTACCTCTGAAAGAGTCCTTGACAGTCACTCAATCCAGCCATTTTATGTGATAAATGAGGACCAGGGAGTTTAAGTGACTCACCTGAGTTCAGACTTAATGGCAGTGGTAGAAACGGAACTCATGTCTCCCAACATTATCTTCCTTTTAGCTCTGTTTTTCCTATTCGTCTCTCTTTGCATAGGCTATAAAAATTCAGTTAGATTTTGTGTGATAAAATTCTTTATATATCTAATTGGCTGTTATAAAGCAACATGGCTTTGTATCCTCAAAAAGCCCCCAAAGAGTCTAGAATCTGAAAGCTTCAAACATTTCTTTGAATTTGATCCATTGCATCCTTTTGTCTTCACAGAGACCTCAATCGTGTTTCACTGAGAGCCCAGCTTGAATCTGACCTGTGTACACTACTGGGGGTGCCTAGAAGTCTGGCGAAGGGAACTGCCAGGAAGATATTTAAGCAAGAGACTGGAGCTTTTTGGAAATGAAAAGAATCTGTGCTGCTGGATGAAGAGGAAGGAAAACACAGAAGCTGGCGTGGTAAGTATGTCTCGGTGGGGAAGGGCAGTGATGCAAATAGCCTGGGAACTCTCACCAATGCTTGCTCTCTAGCCATGACACATGAGCCAATGGAAAATGCAAGGGAGATAGGGACTAAAAGCAGTTAAACGAAAGAAATTGAATCAGGAAAAGCTATTTTAACGAAAAGCTTTATAAGACATTTGGTGTGTAAAACAGCATGGTTTTGGTACTTATGTTACAACCAGAACACACAAGCATAAGAAAGTCAGTCTTTTAGTGTCAGCATGAAATTCTTCATTGTTTTTCTTAAATCTATTGAGACCTTCAGACAACCCGATGCTCTGATATCAGTGTGATTTATTACTTGGCACTTTTTCTGGATCAGCTCCCAAAATCTTAACCAAATTCTTACATGAGAAAGATTAGAGACACCTTGGAGAGTGTAGCATCTATTTGAATAAGAGACCAAAGAACATTTGGTACAGGACTTTTCTGTAAGATCTGTGCAAAGACAATTGTGCTTTGACATCTATCTCCGAGAGAAGATGAAGATTTCTTTACCTTTTTCTTTACCATCGATCACTACTTAAGTTTTGTCTTTGGAGAGCTCATGATCTCAGTGGTGGTGATGCCCACTGTAACCTACTGGGAAATAGCAGCTGTGCCTGGCAGTGAGAGTGTGAGTTGCAGGGCAGACTAGCAAAGAGAAATGTGTCTTTTGGAAGCTATTCATAGTGGAGGCAGCATCACGCTCAGCTGGAGTGGGGCTCCAAGCAGACATGAATTGTTACTCAGGAGTGCTCATCAGATTCTCTGCAAACACTCGTGAGACCCTCGTGGGACTTTGCAGGGATACTTTGGGAGAGAATTCAGAGGCTGCTGAGGTTCTACATAAGCAGGAAAGGAGTTATATTTGCTATTTCTCAAGTCTTTTGTTCCTACTTGAATTGCCCATCTTGGGTTTAGAAGCACATCTGTCTACTTTAATCTCAAACTTATAAAAGAACACTTTTAGTCTGATCATGGTGGCTCACACTTGTAACCCCACCACTTTGGGAGGCCAAGGTGGGAGAATCACTTGAGCCCATAAGTTGGAGGTTGTAGTGAGCTATGATCACACAACTGCACTCCAACCTGAGTGACAGAGTGAGATCCCACCTCAGAAAAAAAAAGGAACACTTTTAAGAATACTAGCATTTGGGGGTGGGCAAAGGCAATATATTTAACCTAAATATTTGTACCCCCATAATGCACTGAAATTTTAAAAAATTTTAAAAAAGAATACTAGCGTTCTCACAAATGATTTCAGGATTTCAGTATATTATTGCTATTTTCTTAATTCTCCTAAAATAACAACATCCTCTCAATGAACAAACCTCAGTTAACTGCTCCATATTTCCTATTAGAATTTATAGACTTTATTTATTTTTCTTTCTTCAAACTTTGCACATCTAGAATTTAAATATCAGTTTTCAAATTTTCAGTTGTCTCTTTGCTCGGGGGATAAACAGCAGAATAGTAACGAAACAAGGACTTCATCAGCAGCCTTTTCAGGGTCTGTGTCTAAGTTTCCTTAAGATCTCGTGTCCTTGGTCAAACTGAGTCTCCAGATGGCACTGTTGTCAGAAAGATCTAGGAAAATAGATGACCCGAATATATTTTTATATCTGTGTTTCAGTTTATAAATCACTAATTTTGTTTTTGAAATGTTTTTCAGGTCAAAGCAGTTTTAAGATCCCTCTTCAGCAGTTACTTGTCATTCTCGCCCTATTGTTCCCATTTTCTGTGTATTAAATATTTTCCAGCCAGGAATTTATAGTTCCCAGTGCAATACCAAACACAGAGTTTGTTGAGCATCCACTTTCCATTCCCTGGTAAAGTTGCTTTTAGCAATGACAAAAGTACTTACTATTTTGTTTTTACAGAATTTCTAATCAACATAAATCGCTATTATATCAATGCAATCACATATATATGTGGACCCACAATAGTGTGTCCTTTTTAAAAAATTGTGTAAGAACAGTTAACATGAGACCCTCAACAAATTTCTAAGTGTACAATACAGTATTATTAACTACCGATACAATCTTATACAGGAAATCTCTATAATTTAACACAGTATGTACTTTTGTATTTAAAGAAATGTCTGAACACTTATGCACGATCTTCCTTATCATGACATATCATTTATTTCACAATAACCTTTGCACACATCAAATGCAAAGCTTGTAAGCAGCAGTATTCACTTCTCTAAAAGTTAGCCAAACATGGTGTGCTTTTCTTTCCATGCAAATGTTTGTATATCTTTTGTCCTTGGGATTACTTTTTGGGGTCAGAGTGAGCTTTTGTACATGTGAGGACAAGAGGGCAAATATTTTTTTAGCTTTGCATTATTTTGCAGAATTTATTCATTACTGTTTCTTACAAATAAGATCTCCATTAGCATGACAAATAAAAAGCCAAATAGCATATTCTTTGTTGAATAAATGATTCAGAAAGTTGTATTCATAAATGACCTTAGGGGTACTACAAGGTCTTCCTTCCAAAGTACCTGCCCTGGCTCTAAACTCATCCTGTTTTATCTTGGCATCCTCTTTTAACAATAACTTTTGTGCTAAAGCATTGGTGCAAAGTCTCCTGGAGGCTCTTGTTGAAATGTGCACCCCGCCTTGGAGGGACAGGAGGGCTGCCTCATTAGCATAGTCTGGCAAACTGCCACCTTCAGTCATTTAACATCTAGTAATTGAGCTCCTTTTATGTGCAAGACAGTGTAGTCAAATGAAGAGAAAGGCGGTTCCCTGAGGACTTGGAGGATTGTTAATATTTGATGGCTATGAAGGCAGAAAAAAATTTGAAGCATGAGGAAATGGAAGATTTGAGGGTGAGAAGAGATGTAGGATGAGTTACCGCAACTGGGCTCAGTTATAAAGCAATGGGAATTATTTGAAAGTGGAGGGTGTGTGTAAATAATGTTGAAATAGACACAATGGTATTTGTCTAGAGATCTTTTTATTCTTTCAGTAAATATTTAGCACCTACAATGTATCTGGCATCAAGGAGTTGAGGACACATAAGTAAACAAAACTTATAAAGTCCCTGCCCTCAAGGAATTTATAAGCTAGTGGCACAGGCAGTAAACAAACAAGTCAATGTCTAATGGCAGATAGTGGCAAAGGACAGAAAGAAAAAGAAAGTGAGGTGAGGGGAGTAGGGAGTGCTTGGTGAAAAACCCAGGAGTACTGAGTGAGACTGGTGTTATTTTGTCTGGGGAGGGCAGGAAAGACCTAGAGGAAGACAGGGATGAGCCCTGTGCTATGGGAGGGGGAGGGTAGAGCATTCCAGGAGAGGAACAGCAAGGTCAGTGGCTCAGAGGCAGGCAAAGACTTGGTGTATTCAAGGGATAGTTAGGAGATCAATGTGGCTTAAGAAAAGTGAGCTAAGAGGAGAGTGTAGGAGAGGAAGATGTATTGAGGGCTCAGTCTGAGGGCTCAGTATCTGTTTCTGCTGCTGAGAAGAAGGGGACAGGAAGCAGGTCATGTATACATTTGAAACCATAGCAAGTACTTTGGATTTTACTCTGAAGGAACTCATAATCAATTGGAGAATTTTCAGTTAGGGAATGACATCATCAAACATATTTTATTTTTTATTTTAATTTTTTTTTATTTATTCAGGATATTATGGGGGTACAAACATTTTGGTTACATCTAATGCTGTTTTCCCCACCCAAGCTAGGGCTACAAGTGTGTCCCTTCCCCATACAGTGCATTCCACTTCAATTAGCTGTGGGTTTACCCCCCTCCCCACCCTGATTGGTGCTAAGTGAGTATTACTACCATCATGTGTATAACTTAGTGTTGGTCAATTAGTACCAATCTGATGGTGAGTACATGTGGTGCGTTTTTCCATCCTTGTGATACCTTACTTCGAAGGTTGGGCTCAATCTCTACCCAGGATAATGTAAGAGGTGCTAGATCACTATTGTTTTTTGTAGTTGAGTAGGATTCCGTGTTATACATACACCACATTTTATTAATCCACTCATGTATGGAAGGGCACTTGGGTTGATTCTACATCTTTGTGAATTGTGCTGCTATAAACATTCGAGCGCAGATGTCTTTATTATAGAATGTCTTTTTTTTCCTTTGGATATCATCAAAAATATTTTAAAAGGACACACTGGCTGTTGGGTTGAGAATAGACTATATGTGTCAAAAATAGAAATGAGGAGTTAGAATATATTAGAAAATTTAGGAGAGGAATGATGGTAACTTTGATCTGAATTGTATTGGTGGAGGAAGTGATTAGAGTTCAGATTCTGAATTTTTATTTGTAAGTAGAACTGGCAGGATTTGCTGTTCTTTAACTTGGACAATACATATCAGTGTTCTTCTTCCTTGAGGGTGGGCTCTTTGCAGAGAGAGCAGTCATGAGCTTCCTCTAGCCAAGACTTGGGGATCTGAAGCCAAGTTATGTGACCCTGGAACCATGTGCAAAATACTCAGTAGTCGAAATTGCCTCACATGATTACAGTCTATCTTGTGGAATTCACTATACTAGGGCATCTTGAGGACACATGAGCAGTTCTAAAGAGCCACTTGTTCGCAATCACAAGAGCCAGGCTTGTTTCAAGAGTCAATGTTGGAAATAATGTGAGCTAACATTTTCCTCTAGTTCCAGTGCAGCTTAAGAGTTCAAATTCTTCTTATAATCTTTTGAGGGGTCATTTAAGCTGTAGGAGATTTCTAGTTGAAGGTACAATCCTTTGCAAATAAAGTTGGATTCTGAGATAAATTTTATAGGAAGTGAGAATTGCCTTTGAACTACCCTTCACATTCAGGAAATTCTCTTCTCTTTAGATGCTTTTTTCAAGTTTATACTCTATCACATTCACATTTATCTTGGCCCTACCTAGCTGTAGTTCCTAGCTAAACTATTTCCTCATAACTTACCATATTTAATAGAGTACTTCAAAGACCAGAGTCTCATTTGAACTGTGAAGAAGTACCAGAAGTGAATTTTTGTGATTGATGGTGACATAGTAGTTTTTTTTTTTTGGCAAATAACTCTGCCTGGTATCCATAAATCACAGCTGCGAAACCATTCATTGCAAGTGGAAGCATGGTTCTACTGAGCACAGTTACTAAATCTAAACAACCATTTATTTATCAACAAATGTTTATTGAGTGTTTACCATGTTCAAGCCCTCTGCTGGGTGTGGGAGTCACAGCTATAATGAGAGAGTCAAAGAAAGGATTCATATAAGGTGATTTATTAGAGAGCATTCCTGGGGATATTTGTAAGGGTGTAGGAAGGTAGGATGGGGAGGAAGGAAGCCCAGTGATTATACAGTATCAAAGTCCCACAGAGGATAACTCTGGATCAATTCCATGGGGAGCTCTGGAGATGGCAGATCACACCACAGAATTGTCCTGACCTTGGAGCAAGGAAGCTGTTCTCGGAAGAACATAAATTCCAAGGCATTCCATCTCTCTCACTGAGGCAGGCAGAGCGGGTTCCTGAAGCCTAAAAAGGAGCAGGTGCTTGATGTTGGGAATGAAAGCACACCTGGAGGCCTGTGAGCATGAATGTGGCAAAGTGATCAAAGTGAATGTGAGTCGAGTACTGCCAGTGTTGTCTTCAGACTGCTCAGTGCACCACTCAGATCCACTATGCTGCACGTTGAATTTGCTTCAATACTGAGGCACGACGGGCTGGGCAGGCAGATCCTACATAGAGCATATCCATTTCAGAATGAATCACTGCCCTTCTCAGTGTGGAAGGGGTCTGATGTAATAAACTTGCCACCAAGTGGCTGTTTGATCTCTGTGAGAGTGCCGCATTGAGGACTCAGTGTCTGTCTCTGCCTCTCACTGGTTGGCTGTTCAACAGTGTCAGTACTTAGATCAGACTTGGTGAGAGAGCCCATGCTGTTGGGCCCACGAATAGCTTCCATCTCTGCTGCAGTGGCACATGGGCTACTGTGCTAGTACTGGGGTGCTCAAGGACAGAGGCTGCCTGACATCTATGGGATGAGACATCCTGCCCACAGGTTGTTTATCAGTGTCTTCGGGGGATGCTGTCCAGTGGACATTAACATGCAGTGCATGTTCACAGACTTTTTGTCCATTCTCACAGCTCTGTCTCCATGCTTCTTCCCTAATTCCCTTAATCTTCCCTAATCTCATCCCCTAATTTTCCAATCCTGCTGATTCCAATCTCTGACTAATTAGTCAAATCTTTTGACACTGCTTGACATGTATCCTTACAGGAGTTGACATGTATCCTTACCCCAGTCCACTTCCTTTGCCACCAATGTGGATGATCAGGTGTACCATCTGCCCTTTGGGGTGACTTTTCTGCATCAGCACTATTTTTCAGAGCTATCTTTAAGTGAAAATGTACATGGCAGCATTAATCAATGCACTGAGCCATTTTATCCACGAAGCAGACCTGGGTTCTGAGCTGGTATCAGGAATACCCCATGAGACCGAGAAAGAGGTGTTGGTGCAATAGAGGTGAATAATGTGGGGGCTGGGACACCTGTTTGGGTTACTTGTGTCTTCCGGATGTGCTCAAGGTCAATCCTGGATGTATGATGAAACGTCACTTACCTGTTAAACCTTATGATTTGGTGTGTGCATCAGCATCCAGCCCTCTATGAAAAGGGGCTTTCAGATGTATTGAGGGCTCAGTATCTGTTTCTGCTGCTGAGAGGAAGGGGACAGGAAACAGGTCATGTACACATTGGCATCTGGTTGCATGCCAATTAATATCTCATTGTTATTTGTTCAGTCTCACCAGGGGCCCCTGACATGCCTGAACTTTTTTCCAAATGGGATATATAGTTCCCTGCTGTGAATATCAGAGCGATGTTTTAGACCCTTAGAGCCCATACTGGGGCTCTCCATTTGGGACTTGCCAGAGAATCCGAGCAGCATCTTCATTATGGATATCTCCAGCACCATGGGAGCTGTTGTTCACATGGCCGAAGCGGCAGGGTCACTTACACTGCAACCTAAACCTAATGCAAAGACCTCTCTTGATCTGGTAGCTGTCAGAATGACACAATAAAAGCGTTAGAACAACTTGCCCAAGTGCAAATTCTGAAGAGGGTTACGAATCACTGTTCTTTCTCAGTGGTAGTAGGAGGAGGTGCAAGGTGTAATAACTTGTTCTTTATCTTGGAAGGGATCCCTGGCATGTCCCGAATCAATGAAACACTAAAAACTTCACTGATGTGGCAGGCCCCTGAATCTTGGTAGGTTTTATCTCTCACAATTAATTGTATTACTCAGAGGCTAGACGAGTGAAATAAATGAAGATATAATGAAAATCACTGCCTCTGCATATTCGAAGTCTTTGAGTGAATCACTTATCTGTACAATTCCATCTGGACTGTAATGGTGTTTCCTATTTATCATTATTAGACACAATTTCAGGGGCTTGCAGTTGGCTTTTTCTACTATGATGGTCCTTACCATACGTCAAGGAAAATATCAGTGGCTGGGTTTGTGGGGTCATGGAAACACTGTGAGATAGACGTGGGTCAGGACTCCATTTTTTATTTGGCCTTCGTAGGCCTCCACTGTGACATTATAACATTCTTTTTCAGGCAGACTTGACCTTCCCTTTGAACAATGGACACTGTGTCTGACACTGGCTGAAGCCTGGAAACTAGAGAATGGGCAGTGATTTGTCCATTAGTACAGCTGGCATCTGTCTTCTGTTCATCTGATCACCATTAAAAAAAATTTGATTATCTAAATGCCCCTGTTGTCTGCCCATCTATCTTGTTTTAGAAACACCATAGGTTTATTAGATATCACCATAGATACTTGCAACTTTAATGCCTGTTATGGTAACTCTGTCCACATTGCCTCTGGTAATTAAATGCCTCCATCTGGCCTCTGCCATTTCAAATTCTACCTTCCCCACTGATACAAGGGAAGTCAGTTCCATAAACAGCATCTCTTGCCATCAATCCTAGCCTACTAAGAACAGTCACAATGAGCTTGTTGATGATGCCAGTGTCCTCCTCAGTAGTGTCCTTAACACTTCATGAAGGGAGTGTCTTCCGGGACTTCGCCATCTGGTGATTCTTAGGTCTTACATAACTGTCTTGCCCACCTCTCTGAGCTTGCTAATCTCTTTCTCAATACTCTGCCAAGGCATTTCCACCTCAATTAATGTAAGTCATTGTTTTTTTTTTAAGTTTCTAGGAAGAAACCAAACAAAATATATTAGGACTGACTGCAGATGTCCCTTGTAGGGTGTTGAGTTACAGGAACATGCCTACATATCAACAAATTCTCTTTCTATCCAGCCTTATAGTTTACATTTTTCAGTGTAGCACCGGCACTATCCACTTCTAGGGATATTCTTTCAGTTCCTGCAAGCACCTGTTAGCCAGGTGCTGCATCTCCTTCAATGAACAATTCCTTTCCCCGCTTAGCAGAAGTAGTACTTTCCCAGTCAGATCATGCTTGAATAGTAGGCAGGAAGGGAGGTATGGAGTCATCTTAAGGGACAAGTGTAATCTTGCAAAGCATCATCTCAGTTGAGGCTTCTACACAATCTTTAGGCAAGAGGAAGTTGATGTTCTTTGGCTAGAATTAAGGTACTTTTTCAGACCCAGGGGTTTATAGGCATTGGGAGTTCAATGGCTTTGTGTGTGTCCCAGGTATTTCCATTCCAAGTCTCAGGATCCTACTTCTCTATCAAGATCATATCTTTAGCATAAAAAACTTGTCAAGGTATAAGTCAGCCTTCTTTGCAGCTGTGTTGTTCTCACTCCCAAGTATCTGTCTCGAACTTCAGCACAGTCTTTCTTGCAGCTGAAGATGATGTTCTCTTTAAATGTTTCCATGGAGAACTTGCGGTTTTTCACATCATGCTCTGAATTGGTAACTGGCTGACTTAAACTTTTAATTTTCTTTCTTCAGTCCATTGATGACACTTAATAATAGCCATGAATCCCACAGATCTTATAACTACCATAACCATCACATATGTCAAATGCTAGAGATATCTACAATCCAGTATATCTTCTTCCTCTTATATCCCAACAAATTCACCACCCATGAAAGTTTAAGCAATGGTCCTGGGTCTTTGTCACTTTACTTACCACAATGGGGTCCCTGTTGACATCTAGCCAGTGAGTCATTCAACTCCAGAATCCTATACTGAGAATCAGTTTCTGGAATTATTTCTGGTACCAACTGTCTTAGATTAAGTTCTCCAGGAGCAAATGCTATGATAAGGATTTGTGTGAAAGCGATTTATGAGAAAGTGTTCTCAAGGAGACAGATAAGGGAGTGGGAAAGTAGGAAAGTGAGGCAAGAAGGGAAAAAAGGCCAAGCAAGGGTGAGCCACTCACAAAGTCCCACAAGGAAGAGCTTTGACTCATTCCTGCAGGGAAGATTAAGAGACAGTGTGGTCACACCTCAGAGCTGTCAAAACTGGGAGGTAGGGGAGCTGGAGGATTCATACCTCTGAAACTCTGAGTCATTGGTGACAACTATTGTCACCACTGGGAAATAAATTTCCAGGCAGTTCCAGTTCTTCATGTGCAGAGGCAAAGGGTCTAGGCATTCCGAAGTCAGTCCTCTGACAAAGAGAGGTGATTACTGGCTAGTGAGGGTGAGAAAACACTGGTGGACATAGCTAGTATGCATAAAAATGTAAGGAGATATACAGGATTTAGGAGGAGCACTGGAGTGTCTTCTAGAGGGATGACAAAGGCAGATATTCAATCAATCAATAATTGTCAGAGGGAATGAAATCTTTTGATAATGCTGGAAAACATAGATAGTACCCTTACCCTACTACCTCCTACAGATTAGTCTCCAGAGTAAATTCTAGTTGTCTTAAAATTACCAGATGACCTGTCTCACTGTCTCACTGCTACTTAAACTCTTCTTCTTTTCCTCTCCCTCTATTTCATCCTCTTCCTTTTTCTTTAATGTATCCAATAAAGAAATTTAGGAAATGAGCAATTACTGACCATATTGCAGACATTTTTAGTGTTCTGCTTCTGTCTTAGTCCATTTTGTGTTGCTATAGCAGAATACTACAGACTAGGTAATTTATAAAGAAACAAAATTTATTTCTTACATTTCTGGAGGCTGGGAAGTACAAGGTCAAGGGATCCACATCTAATGAGGGCCTTCCTGCTGTATCATCCCCTGATGGAAGGCAGAAGGACAAGAGAGTGAGAGAACAAGAGAGCAAGAGAGAGCTGAACACACTTTTGTAACAAGCCCACTCTTGCAATAACTAACCCTGTAATTATCCTGAGATAATGACATTAATCCATTCACAAGGACAGAGCTTTATGACCTAATCACCTCTTGAAGGTCCCATCTCTCAACACTGTTGCACTGGAGATTAAGTTTCCAACACATGAACTCTAGGGGACACGTTCAAACAAGAGCAGCCTCATAATTTTTTTCCTGCATATAAATTTTAAACAATTTTATTCTTTAAAGTATTTTTCAAAAGAAGACATACAGATGGCCAAGAAACATGTGAAAAGATGCTCAACATCACTAACCATCAGAGAAATGCAAATAAAAATCACAATGATATACCATCTTATGCCAATCAAAATGGCCATTATTAAAAAGTCAAAAAACAATCAATGTTGGCAAGGATGTACAGAAAAGGGTATGCTTATACACTGTTGGGGGAAATGTAAGTTAGTACAATCTCTATGGAAAACAGTATAAAGATTCCCCAAAGAAAGAAAAATGATCTATCATTTTATTCCACAATTCAACTATTGGGAATCTATCCAAAGGAAAAAAAAATCATTATATCAAAAAGACACCTGCTCTCTTATGTTTATTGCAGCACTTTTCACAATAGCAAAGATATGGAATTAACCTAGGTGTCCATCAACAGATGATTGGATAAAGAAAATGTGGTATATCTATCTATCTATATATATATGTATGCCATGAAATATTACTCAGCTATAAAAAAGAATGAAATCCTGTCATTTGTGGCAACATGAATAGAACTGGAGGCCATTATCTTAAGTGATATAACTCAGAAACAGAAAATCAAATAGTGCATGTTATCACTTATAAGTGGAACTAAATGATGTGTGCACACAGACATAGAAAATGGAAAAACAGACTTTGGAGACTCAGAAGGGTAGGAGAGTGAGAGAGTGGGTGGGGAGTGGGCTAAGAAATCACCTAGTAGGTACTACGTACACTAATCTGGTGATGATTATCCCCCTAAATCTACAAAAATGATTTAAAAAAGTATTTCAAATGGTTTTCCTTCTTCAAAAGAAATTTTACCACTATAGATCAATCATTCAACAAAAATATATTGAGCCCTTTATATGTACTTGACAATGTCCTGCCACTGAGGTTACAGTAATGAACAAAAAGGCAAAAATAATTGTCCTCTAGTTGGGGAGAAAGATATTAAACTAATATACTCTATAGAGAAAAATAGATGCACAGGGTGGGGGGGATAGGGAGTACTTTGTGCAGAGGGTGGTTAGGGTAGGCCTTATGATCAGGAGGTTCTGAGAAGAGATCTGGGTGGAATGTACGATGCAGAGGCAGAAGCAAACACGTTGAGATAGGAGTGTATTTGATGGTTCAAGGTATAGCTAGAAATTGGTGTAGGAATTGAAATTGTTGGTTCAAATGAAGCAGGCCAGGAGGAAAGTTGAAATTACAGCAGTTGTGACTAAAGTGGAATGTGGATAGCTGAATAACCAGGGTCTTGGGAACCATTTTAAGGACTTTGATTTTTTTTTTTTTTCCCCTAAGATGAGAGGTCATGGGAAAATTTGAAGAAGGAGAGTGTCATGATATGACTCACATTTTAAAAGACTCACTTTTATTGCTTTGTGAAAAAGAGACTCTAGGGAGCAGAGGCAGAAATACAGAGACAGGTAGGAGGCTGTTGCAATAATCATGTTAAGACTAGGATGATAGGAGTGAAATAGTGAAAACAGGTCAGGCTCTGGAAAAAATATGTATATATTTTTGCCAGAAATGCTAATAAGATTTGATGATAAATTATATGGATGAGATATGGAGTTTATAACTTGACTGGTAGGAATATTTCCTATTTTTTTATCTCTAATTCATGTTCCCTCTAATGTGTCATTTTAACTTTAGGGAAAAATTTCTTTACAGGTAATTGAATTACAGAAAGAAATGCTAAAAGTACGGACATTTCCATGGGGTACTGAAAGCTCATAGTAACAGATTAATCGTGCAAGCATGGTTTTAGTCACAGTGAGGGGTACACACAAAAAAGTAAGACTTATCCCTGGCTTTGATGACATACTGGATCCCTGGCAATAATGAATATATAAAGTTTAGGTATGTAGTATATGCCATAATATATCTGGAGAGAAGATTTCCATATATGAAACATTTATGGAAAACACACACACACACACACACACAGACACATACAGTCGTGCAAGTGATTTCCTCAGACTCTAAGTATTACACAATACCAATTCAGAAATAAGAAAAAATCAATCTGGATTTAAGTCACTCAGTGAAAGACTTACCAAGGAAGTACTTTAGAGTCAGCTTTCCAGGAAATGCAGTCTATGCAACAGGGAGATGAATCAATGAAAGAAGTTAGGAGTAGAAATAGACAGAGCTTATCATGGGACAGAGATTGGCCTGATGCGAATGAATGAACAATAATAAAATAAGTATGAATGAATTTTCTTGAGATAATCATTTGTGTATATAACACTAGTTTTATAGATTTTTTTCCCCCTAGGACTTTATGAATAACTCAGTGATTCTTAATCTGTTTTGATTTGCAGACATTTTGAAAATTTAATAAGTGGTAGAAAATGCATATTCTTGCTAAATTATACATATGGTTTCGGGAGTTCATAGATATTCTGAAGCTAAGAGGGTCAAGTCAGGTTGCAAACTGTTCAGTGTGTTTTTTAAGCACTTTGGTTTTGCCATCAAGCCACATCTATACTTTAATATCCCCCTTTCCTGAAACATTTTAACCAAACTTTGCCAGAAACTTTACTAAAATTAGAACATCACAAATCCAACTGAAAGTCACAAAATAGGTTAACCCTGTGACCTGAGAATGATAAGTAGACCTCTAAATTCCTTCATTTTTTGTGCAGTAAAGGGAGGAAAAGGTGCTTTGGTGTTTCTAAGCACTCGAGTGGATTCCCTGTACAGACTGGGTAGGAATACAGGGGTTGCTGAATGCATCGTTATCCATGCACGGACGCAGTTGCTCAGTGAAATATGCTTACCTTAGAGTGGAGATGAGCAAGGACATGAGGCAAGATGAGCAAAGATCCATCAACTAACAATTTTAAGGAATAAGCTAAAAAATGAAATTCAGCTTTTCTGCACCATAGAATTCTGCCAGTAATCACTAGCGGCATCAGGCTATGGACAGTGAGGGCAGCAAGTTGTGCTTATTTTTTCTCTAGTAAATTACATACTGCATATGAGCTGTTTATTTATTTACCTATTCCAGGATGTTAAAATACACCCTTTGTAGAGCTCTCTGGGCACAGGCACAAAGTAATAATAGCTTGGTAAGCTGTGTGCTCTGGAAACCCTGCGAGCAAGTAGATTCAGGTAGAATTGATACAGCCGAACTGGTAGCTGTCAGAGAAGTGTGGGCTGACCTCCAAGGGTATAAGTGTCTGTAGCAAAGCACTTTGTCAGCAAAGTGAGATGAACAACAATTATCTCTTTCAGAATAGCAATCTTGGGGACAGTCATTTTCTTTCCCTGATTTCTGGGTTGAAAACTGCATTGCACACTTTAGGGAGATGGCCTGGGTTTTATGCAGTGCATTATACTTTGGCATGGCACCCCGTGTGGGTATCCAGATGGCAACCAGGTGAGATTGGTCTGAGCCAACACAGAGCAGCAGACTGCATCCATTTGCCTAACACCTTAAAATCAAGAGAAAAGATGTTTCGGCTGTGCCCATGTTATTTATACTGGTACATGCATAAAATGGTTAAAAAACATTGTTTTGGAAATCAAGCAGGTCTATGTTCTGTTCTGAGGGTTGCTGCCTACCAGTTACATACTAGCGTTGGTTTCTTGAGTATTGGCTACTTTATCTTAAAAATGGAGATGATAGTAGTATTCTATTCCTAAGGTTGTTTTGAGGATAAAACAGATAATTTATATCTAAAGCTGTTATCAGATAGCTTAATATATGGTAAGCTCTCAATATGTGTGACTTTTCTTGTCAGTCTGACTTTGGACTTATCTCACTACAGTGGTCACTGCAGATGCCCTTCCTCCTGGTTTTCTATATTTCTAGATAGGCCGCACAGGACTCTGCTGTCTGAGCAGCTCTTGCAGCAGTAGAAATTTCGTTCCTGCTGCCCTACTCAGCATATAGGTGAGAGAAGAAAATCCATGACTCATCACCAGGGCTTCATGTAGGCAGGTGCATTTCTAGTTTGGTTTCTCGAGTTGCATCTTGGATCGTTTTTCCCCATGAAAATGGCACCATTACCATTTTGGTACAAATTTTCATACTTTTTCTATGTATGAATAAATTTAGGAAATCACAGTCATATTGTCTATATTGGCTAGGAATCTACTTCCTTTTATTTAAAAATTGATTATGAGCATTTTATAGCATCATGAAATATTTCTTCAACATAATTTAAAAATGAGTTGTCCTATTGTAGTTTTCTGAAAATGGAGACATCTTTATTTTAAAGTAGTATGGGACAAAACTGTCCCTCATCTTGCTTCTCAAAAATAATTGCTCCTTAAAATTTCATTTTATCTTTCAAGATGCTTCTGCAAATGTAAACCTATAATGTATACATTTTACAAAAATACAGTTACACTGCACATTAAATTCCATAACATGCTTTTAAAACTCAGCAAAACATTGTGGGCATCCTTCCATGTCAATATAAAAAAAAGCTACCATAGGGGAAAAAAACTAAATAGCATTCCAATTTATGGATCTATCATTCAGTCTCTTTTCTTATTAGATATTTTGATTATTTTCAATATTCTTTATTATGCAACATTCAATGAACATCTTTATATAGCATATTTGTTTACTCATGCTCTTATATCTTTAAGATAAATGATGTGGAATGGAGTTGCGGGATCAAATGGTATGCACATTTTGGATGTTGGTACAAACAGCCCTCCAGAAATGTTGAATATTTTACATTCCTCTTCAAAATGCATGAGATGTTCCATTTCCCCATACCTTTCCCAGAACTGGACTAGTGTTTTTGTTTTTTTATTTTTAATTTCTTGCTAAATTTAATATATTTTTGTAAGCTGTCCTAAGTTCTTATTGGAATTCAACAGTGCATTAATTAGAGCCAAATATTTGACAAAATAATGCAATTGATTAGTCCTTCTTTACAGAGTTTCCTCTTTCTGTAGCAGCCCTGGGAAAATATTTTCTAGGTTCAGACCATGACGACAATATCAAGGTTGTAAACTTTTCTGATACAATGGCTGAATTTCTCAGTAAATTTTTATTCTATACCCATAATTGGCAAAAATTCCCATATCAGACAACTTAGGGACATGGCTCCCATTAAGTATTGTGAGCCATTTTAACATTTTAGGATAAATGAGAAACTGTCTCAGTCGGTTAACTTTCAAGGACTTTACTGAAGACTGTAGGAGAACTTGAGGGCTCAGTTATTCCTTCTAGACATGCTATGTAAGATGCATTTATTTTGTCTTCTTCTATACTTATCTAGAGACCTCATTATCTGGGAATGTGCCATGGCTCTGTGGCTTGAAGTCCTGAGGGAAATATTTTCACCCACATCATATCAGCCTCTTGGTTTTGAAAGTAGAATGTGAATCACAAATTTATATTCTCATTTTCAATTTGTAAAAAGATAGTACACAGATAAAATGAAAAAAAAAGTAAGTGAATGAAAAAGCTCTGGCCCTTATCTCCAGCATGCTAAGAGATGTGTAAGGCTTTAGCCGCTGTTGTGAGGAGCTGACATGTCCAAATTACAGAAAATCTGTTCGGTAAAAAGAGTATTTTAATAATTCTGGCCATCAGATGAGTACAGAGAGTAGGTGAAATGCTCTAAAAATGCCTGTGAAGATATCATTTGATGACATACAAATGTCAGCACTAAATTAAAAGGCTACCCCAGTCATTACAGAATATAAGCCAACTGTGACACATGACAGATCCCTGGCGACATGCTAGTTAGAAGTGTTTATTCTCCTTCCATTCCTCCCTCCCTCCCTCTCTCCCTCCCTCCCTCTCTCCCTCCCTCTCTCCCTCCCTCTCTCCCTCCCTCTCTCCCTCTCTCCCTCCCTCCCTTCCTCCCTTCCTCCTTTCCTTTCTTCCCTCCCTGCTACCTTTCAGGTTAGTTCATGTTTGTCAGTTATAATACGGAAATCTTGTTTTTATATTTTCACATTTTGGAGCAGCTGTAGAAAAAGTTTTCAGGGTTGAGATTTGATGAACCTTTACTATAATGGCCAAAAAATTTAAAAAGGAGAAAAAATAACTTATTCTGACATACAATTACATCAGCATGTATATGTTGTGATACGATGCTATTGTGTCATACTAATGAATGGCATTTATCACATTGTGCCTTCCACTGAGTTGTCTCCTTTGGCAAAAACACTATTTTATTCGTCTTTTAATCTCCCAAAAGCACCTTGCATAGACTAAGGCATCAATAAATTATTTAAGAAATATGCTTAATGGTTGCATGATTTATGGGTTCAAAACAATGTAGCGACTAGAATGTTGTCCTTAGATAAAAAGAAGGGGGGATTAATGAGAACAGCTCCTTCAGATAAAAAGAAACTTGGTAGCTATAGCAAGAATGTATAGGGAAATAAAAGAAATTATTGAGTGGGAGAATGAATTGAATGAAATTGGAGTAAAAGAGTTTAAACTTGATGGTTCTTAGAAGGGAGCTTTGGTGAGAGTAGGGACCATTGTAATGATCATGTGATCCTGAGAAGACTAATTTCTCCTTTAATATGCTAGTAGATGAGAGATTGAGCTCTCTTTCATTTTCTTACCTTCAGATGCATTCCAATATCCAAAGGTCTCTCTTGTTGTACTGGTCAGTGTTCTCCAGAAACACAGACCCAATAGGATATATAGATACAAATCTATCTATCTATCTATGTATCTATGTATCTATGTATCTATCTATCTATCTATCTATCTATAGATAGATATATAAGGGACTTGGCTTACATGATTATGGAGGCTGGGAAATCCTATGACAGGCCATTTGCAAGCTGAAGACCCTGATATGCCTATAGTATGACTCAGTTCAAGTTGAAAAGCCTCAGAACCAGGGAAGTTGATGGTGTAACTCTGGTCTGAGGCTGAAGTCATGAGAACCCAGGGGCTGCTGGTTTAATTCCCAGAGTCCAAATGTTGGAGAGTCTAGAGTTCTGATGTCCAAGGGTAGGACAAGAAGGATGACCCAGCACCTGGAGAAAGAGAGAAAAAATTTGCCTTTCCTTTGCCTGTTTGTTCTATCTGTGCCCCCAGTTGGTTGGATGGTGCACACCCACATCAAGGGTGGGTCTTTACCATTCAGTCCACCGACTCACACACCAATCTCCTCTAGAAACATTCTTATACACACACACACACACACACACACACACACACACACTCACACACACACCCAGAAGTAATACTTTACCTGTTCTCTAGGTATTCCTTAATCCAGTCAAGTTAACACCTAAAATCAGCCATCACAAGTCCACTCCTTGTTGACTTGCACTCATATGCATCTTCTTAAATCACACTTAATCTTTAAATAAAGATAATAAAAAGGTAAAAGATAATAGTAGTTTCAAGGTAATAATAACATGATACAACTATCCTGCAAATACAACAAAAGCACAAATCCCTTCCCCAGAAGAGAAGATAAAGTCCTTGGGTGCTGTTTAATCTTTTCCTGATATCCTATAATTTAAATACTATGATGTAAAATAAGCCATGCTTGAATACTAATATAAAAAATAAGACACACACACAGACAAGATTTATATATAAAAAGAAGATTTATTAGGGGAATTGGCTCACATGATTATGGAGTCTGAGAAGTTCCATGACAGGCTGTCTGTAAGCTGGAGAGTCTGGGATACCAGAAGCATGGCTCAGTCCAAGTCCAAAACCCTCAGATTGAGGGAAGCTGATGGTATAATTCTCAGTCCAAGGTTGAAGGCCTGAAAACGCAGGGGTTTCTGGTTTAAGTCCCAGAGTCAGAAGTCTGGATAGCCTGGAGTTCCAGTGTCTAAGAGCAGGAGAAGAAAGATGTCCCAGCTTCAAGAGTGAGGGAGAAAGAAAATATTTACCTTTCCTCTGCTTTTTTGTTTTACCAATTGGATGGTGCCCACCTACATTGAGGGTGAATCTTTTTCACTCAGTCCACTGACTCACAGGCATCTGGAAACACTCTTACAGACATACCCAGAATTCTCTGCCAGTTCTCTAGGTATTCCTTATTCCAGTCAAGTGATACCTAAATCACAGCTGGTATGAAGATCTTCATCTTGTGGAAAATAATGACCAATGTGCTACAAAGCTATTCATGTCAAGGTGTTCACTAATTCAAACATTTTTTTTCCTTTAAAATAAACCTTTACTAGTTGTCTTAGTCCACTGGAGTTACCATAACAAAATGCCAGAGACTAGGTGGCTTACAAGCAACAGAATTGCAACCAATTGCATGGGGGACACAAACATTCCATGTATAACACCAGTCAATCAATCAAACACAAATTTTCCAAGTCTAACTCAAGAACATCCATAAAATCTGGCAAAGAAGCACTAAATAGTTTATACATGAGTTGTTTTCTGACCTACATCACCCAAACCCTCTGCGTCTCTTAGGAGGTGATGACTAATTCAATTCCGCCTGACAGAGCACTGTGAGCTATGGGGCTTTTGGAACAGCTGTGGAAAATGGCTAAGACTCTGATTCTTAAAATCTGTTTGGGAGATTAAATAGGGATTTCATGCAGTATTTCAAGCATTTGTAAGCAATTTCTGTTTGGATGCTTTTCAACCTTCCTTTCTCCCTTATGACAAATCAGCTATAGAATATCATCCCTACAGGAAAAAAATAAACAAAGTTTCTGGGACAGAATCTCAATTCTGAACTAAAAATGTGCTTCAAAACTGTTTCTTAACTTGAAGACTGCAACCCACACCTGCATCTTTTCCCCTTCCACCTCATTCTAATTCAGAGACATCTTGCCTAAAGAAGTATTTTATCACTTCTTACTTTGGAATCCTAGTGTTGGAAATATTTGTGAAGAGGATGCGCAGAGTGAAAATAATGGCTGATAATGTCTTTCATGAGAAGGACAAATTTAAGACTTTACCTAAACCTATAGGATTATAGTTTGAGATATATTTTGGCATCAGCTATCAATCATAATTGCTTTTCATTACTGATTCATTTGACTCTGAGATAGCTCAGGTAGGCTAAAGAGCAGCAGATAATTTTTTGACCTGATTTCAATGAATTTCTTATTCAAAATTCCAATGCTTTTCTTGCAAATGATTGAATAAATCTGGTATGCAGATATTTTAAAGGCTCTCCTCCTTTTTTTATTTAAAAAAAACCCCACAACTCTATAGTCATAGCAATGTAGGTCTCCCATTTCTGCCTTGGAGAAATATTTTCTGGGTGCTCTTTGAATTATAGAGGCTCTATCAAATAATTATAATATTGAATTTCTTCCATGTGCTAGGCCCCTTTTCTAGTCCATCCTTATACAAACATATTGAGGATAAACTGTATTTTTTTAAAATTATTTTACAGAGGAGGAACAAAGCTAGAAAGATTAAAATTGCTTGAAGTCACAGACTTGACATGTCAAGAGTCAGACACAGGTCTGACTGCATCTAAACTTCCTAGTTTGTCACCTTAATGACAGTTTCTTGATATGATTTCAGAGCATGACATCTTTATGTTCATAGAAGACCAAATTGCTCATCATGGCAATCAAACATCAGTAAATTCCGATCAGAATATATCATTTCAACTTTCCCAGGGAAAACCTGAATTCTTGCCTCATGAGTTCAGGTCACAGAGTAGAAAGCAATGCAGCAAAACAATATTTAGATACAGCTGAGTATCTGAGCATTTGGTTGAAAATAAGTCATTAAATATGTATATGGGGGACTATGAGTATCTCTAAGCGCTGCTACTTTTTGTATTAATAATTTATTGCTCCATGGAGTGATTTATTATTATTTTTTTGTCATAGTCAAGCAGTATCATTAATTTTCCATATTTATTTCCTGGCCACATGGCTCTACTCATCGTCTTTAGAACATACCATGAACATTCCTGACATTGCTTTTGTGAAGGCAGTTTTCCTCATGTTTATGTCCTCGGTTCCTCTTTGCTTCCCTGAAAATTCTCCAAACTTCATAGCTCCTCTCATGTCTCAGATCCTGTATTGTGCTTACCCTATCTTCTTCAGTTCTCTGATAACTAAAAGAATCTCTGTACCACTTATTTAGTATTTGCACTTTATTGTTTTATATATAGATCTCTTTTTTATTCTGAAATGACTTTAAACATTCAGAAAAATAAAAAAAATAGTATGAATTCTTGTGTAGCCTTTACCCAGAATTACCAACTGTTAACATTGTCAAACAAGAAGAAGTGAAGGATTATACTATGATGCAGATTACATTTGTTGAGGTCTTAGGAATTGCAATTTGGGAAAGACAGATTCAGCTAGAAGCAAATTGTATTCCAAAGAGAGGAAGGGTAGTAGGGCTTTTTAAGAGAAAATCAAAAGGAAGCTAAGGGTGATGACATAAATTTTTTTTGAAAGAATTATCATTGGTGGAGGCAGCTGGCTTAGAACCTGAGTCCGTAGTTTTTTGAGTGTTGCTGTGCAGGAATTGCAGTGCTGGTAAAATTGAATTGTTTTCTGAGATTCTGTGATTGTTGCAGTTTGGACCAGTTTAAAGGTTCAAGGCAGGTTTCTGTAGTTAGTTTTTTGTTTTGTTTTGTTTTGTTCTTTATTTTTATTTTTTCAAGTTTGTAGGACATGCAGGCAGTCCTTCTTAGAATGGTTTCTTGACTCTGTTACTGTTAATAAGAGTAATGTCATGTTATATGTCACATTTAACTTACCATTTTCTTTTAACCAATACTTTAGCTGAAATTGAAATAATTGTTAACAATGAAGCCACTGGAGCCCTTATTAACATGGGGACACCTTCTCAGTAATGTATCCAACCCCACTTTCTGGTTCCCGTTCCTTGGAGTAACAACAAAATACAAATGGTTGGAGTTTCAAACCAACTGATGACAGTGTACCAATCTCTCCCCATAGCCTTTTAACTCAGGGGAATGCCAGGATTCTCATAAGTTTCTATTAGACTCTTCTGCTCTCATTCACTTAATTGGCCAGGATTTTCTGGAAGCCCATAAAACTCACATTCTTTCCCACAAAAGTGGGAAGTGCAATTAACATTGGGGAAAAAAAAACACTAAAAAGAGAACTCTTAAGGAATCCACCAAACTCTCCATTCTATTTTTTCAGATTTTGAAAACAAGGAGAAAATATCTTCTAATGAAACATTCCAGGATCTACTTACTTTTGTCTCTGAAAAATTATGGCCCAAATGCTCTACCGATATTGGCCACATTCATTAAACACCACCAATTAAAATAAAGATAGATGAAACAAAAAAAAATTCCAAATATCAAGCAATAGCCCCTTATTCTAGATACCCATTCAGGGAATCAAACCAATTTTTCAAGATAACCTCAAATAGGGGCTAATTATTCCATGTACTAGCCCATGTAATACCCGCATTCTACTGGTACAAAAATCTAATAACTAGGGATGGAGATTTGTCCAAGATTTAAGAGCCATCAATAACACTGTGATACCCTATCATCATGTGATATCTAACCCACATACATTACTATCAGCCATAGCACCAGATAGGTTTTCACTATGATTGACCTCTGCAATGCTTTCTTTAGCATCCTGGTTGACCCAGATAGCCAATATCGTTTTTGCCTTCATATGGGAAGGACAACAATATACCTGGATAGTAATGTCTCAGGAGTATACTGAAAGTCTTACGTATTTCTTCCAACTTTCCAACTCTTTAAAGCAGACATAGAAGACTAGGAATTTCCTTCACATTCTATTCTCATTACAATATGTGGATTACTTATTACTTCTTTCCTCCACCCTAGAGGCCTCCATAGAGGACAGCCTCTACCTATTAAAGACATGAACCACCAAAGGCCATAATGTTTCAAAAGAGGAGCTACAACTCTCTCTCTCACTAGTAAAGTATTTAGAATATCTAATTTCAGGACAAAATCTTTCACCTGGTCCCCAACATATAAAAGCAATCTTGACTTTTCCTTCTGTCATGACCAAAAGACAACCCCATGGGTTCCTGGTATCAGCAGGATACTGCAGACAATAGATCCCAAATTTCTCTACCATGGCTCAGTCTCTATATTCCTTTCCAAAGGCTGACCATCCTGAACCTCTACAGAGGCCAGAGCCTCTTCCTCTTTTGAGAATATTAAGAAGAGTATTTTTGAGCTCCCTGGAATATGACACCCTAATTATAACCTTCCCTTCTCCCTTGTGTTCATGAACAAAATGGAAAAGTCTTAAGGGTTCTTACCCAAAGGCATGGAGACCATCGGAGACCCCTTGGATTACAGCCACAATTAGACCCTGTGGCAAAAGGACTCCCACCCTGTGTATAAGCTATCACAGCCATTTCAAACTTATTAAAGGTGATCGAGGAGTTAATTATGGCCTCTCCAGTAATTGTTTATGTCTTTCACTCTATCGAGGATTTACTCAACTCTCAAGATACCCAATGTCTCTCTGCTAGCAGATTCACTTCTTATAAGATCCTATTATTATCACCCTCTACTGTAATTATTGCTCCCTACAACTCTATTTAAAGAGTTGCCTCCTTACTTTTCCTTCTTTCTGTGATTGTACATCCCTAACCAATACCTTACTAACCCCCAGAGAGGACCTACAGGAAACCCCTAATTCCAAATGCTGAACTTGTCTGGTTTACAAATGGATCCTACCTTCAAAATAACTCAGAGAGAGATTAAACTGGCTGTGTTATTGTCTCACTATTTGGCACCATTGAAAATGGTCCTTTATCCAAGACCACTTCTGCCCAACAGGCAGAATTTTTTGCTTATTTTGGAGCATGCATGCTGGCAATTAACAAAACTGCAAGTATCTATACTGAGAGCCACTATGCTTTGGGGGTAACACAGATTTTTATATGCTCTGGAACAAAGGTTCTTTGTCTGAAATGTCATTTTATTTCTGTGATTTCTTTTTAAGTCTTTTAAGTTTGTGGCACTTGTCTTTCCAGTGATCTGGTTTCTTGCAATAAGAACAAGGGCTTTAGGGTTTTTTAGTGTGGGTTGGTAAGAAGGTTTAGATTTATAAGGTTTTTGGGATTTGTTTACTCCTAATTGCTGCATTTAGTAGTTCATAACTTTTGCAGTTTGGATCTGAAAGTTTATGACTGTAGCAGCTTTATGTTCAGCCAATTATTGTTAGGTTTTGGAGAGTTGTTCAGCCAAATTAAGTAGGTTGGGGGTTTCTACAGTGGCTCAATTTAATTGATTATGATTTTAGTAGGGTGCTAAGTTCTTCCTCTAACCCATTAACAAAGGTGGAATTAAACAGAGAAGAAGTTTGGTAGTAAATTTTATCCAAAACTTGAATATTGTAAATAGACTTTCTCCAATCTATCATAGTATTTATAGGCTGGTTACTGAGGTTTTTGAGTGTATTATTGAAACTTTCCCAGTTTATAGTTTTTGGAAATACTTTAGGAACCTAGCATGTAATTCTCTAGCTAATTTTTGAGCATTTGGGAAATCACGTTTTCTTTTACCTAGGTCATCTAAGCGATGTACCAGCTGCTGTACTGAATCATATTTGAGTATGGCTTTCACGTAATAGCATGTGGATCAGCTGATAATGATCAGAGTAACCTGGTTGGTAGGTTTTAGTAAGGAGGTCAAATTCTTTAGCAAATCTGACAAGATCGACTAAGGGATCAGAGAAATTTTCGGTGATGACCCTGAGTTCTGCTTTAGTCCGGGGACTATAAGTAACAATTTCTGGAGTCTCCTTCATTCAATTTACACTTCAAAAGGGATTGAATGACTGGAGGAAATTCATTAAGGAGTTCATAAAAAAAATTTCAGCTAAGGAAGAGCAGACAGGTGGTAAGGAAGAAGGTGTAGAGGGTGACAGTGGGATGGGAGGGGCTACGAGGCGGGGGCGACACAGGACAAGGATAGATAGAGAGACACGCTTGGTTCCAAATTTGTATCATTTTTAGAAGCTTCTGAGTTCTTTTATAATTTAGAAAGTCTTTGAGCTATTTTGGCATTGCTATCTTTTAGGGATGCTAGTTTTGATTCCTGGAGTCTCTTGGATGCCTCAGGATACTGGTAGATGTCCCACTTGGGCTGTTTTATTTTTCTTTTAGTCCTTATAATTGTCTGCAGAGAAAAACAAATTTGGGTAGATCTAAAATTCCCCAAGTTGGTCATTGTAATTCCAGATCACTTTTAGTGATGGTGGTCCATTGAGAAAGAAATTTATTAGATGAAGCACCACAATTTTTGTACATAAAACCAATAGGGGTTGCAGAAGGGGATGACTTAGCATTTATATCCTTAGAAGTAGAAATTCCCATGAGTACTCATTAAAAAGGGAAGAATTCTTTGGTCAACAGCCAGCTGATAAAAGCCTGAACCTCAATCAAGGCAGGAGTTTTGGGGATAGGAGAGGACTCACCAACAGGATCCAGGACTGCTGGGGAGGTGACAGAACACAAGGACTTCCTGAAGATACTATGCTTGAATCTGTAATGGTATTGGAATGCAGAGGAGAATCACTTTGTATCCCACTATATTCTGATACCATGTAAGGTCAACCAAGAAGACTTGAAAGATCAGGCTGCAATGCAGTAAGACTGAGTGTTTATTGGGGTCTTAGGAATTGCAATTTGGGAAACACAGATTTGGCTAGAAGCAGATTGTGTTCCCAAGAGAGGAAAGGGAATGGGAGCTTTTTAAGAGAAAATCAAAAGAAAGCTACGGGTGATGACACAAGTTGTTTTCAAAGATTTGTCATTGGTATAGACAGCTGGCTGAGTCCATAGTTCACTGGGTGTTGCTCTGTAGAAGCTGAAGTGCTGGAAACATCCAGCTGTTTTTCAGGATGCTGTGGTCATTGCAGTTTGGCCTAGTTTAAAGGTTCAAGACAAATTCCTGCCTGCACCTCCCACTCCACAAGCTTGCAGGATATGCAGGAAGTTCTCTTGACAATGGCTTCCTGACTCCATTTTAGAGCTCTGCACCTGAGTGTCACCATTTTGTATATCACATTTCACAATATTTTGCTTATTTGCTTCTCCTCCCACACACACTATTATAATTACTTTCTGAACCATTTGAGATTAAGTTGCAGACAATAGCTTTAGATATTTTAGCAGGTATGTTTTTATGAAAAGAGCATACTCTTATTTCATCATTGCTCCATAAACAAACTTAGGAAATTTAACCTTGATACAAAATAATTATCTTCTTTCTGTTACAGTGTTTTTGATTTCTAGCATTTTCTTTTTATTCTTTCTCAGAATTCTCATCTCTCTGTTTACTTCACTCATCTGTTGTTGCATGTTACCCAAGTTTTCAATTTGAGCCCGTAACACATTAATCAAAGTGATTTTAAATTCCCTATCTGATAATTTGAAAATCTCCACCATATTTGAGCCTGGTTCTAAGGTTTACTTTGTCTTTTAGTCTCTTAATACTGTTTTTGCCTTTTAGCATGCCTTGTAATTTTTTGTTGTTGATAGCCAGGCATGATATATTAAGTAAAAGGATTTGAAGCAAATAGGACTTTAGTGTGAGATTTTATGTTTATCTAGCTAGAAGTTATTCTGTTTATTGTTTTCTGTAGCTATAGGTTTCAGAGGCTAAAATTTCCTCTTGTGTCTTTGTTTTCCCTGTAACATTTATTTATTTATTTATTTTAATACAGGATATTATGGGGGTCCAAACATGTTGGTTACATGAAATGCATTTGCCTCGTTCAAGCCAGGGCCACAAAGCATGTCCTTTGCTTATACAGTGTGCCCCGTCTCCATTAGCTGTGGTTTTACCACCCCGCCTGCTTTACCCTCTGCCCCTCCACCCCCCTACCTGACTAGCACCCAGTAAATATTACTACCATGTGAGCACCTTAGTGTTGATCAGTTAGTATCAGTTTGATGGTGATACATGTGGTGCATGTTTTTCCATCCTTGTGATACTTCACTTCGAAGGATGGGCACAATCTCCATCCAGGATAATATAAAAGG
>CAUYSK010060432.1:0-29679 GCA_963575035.1 Avahi laniger
TACAATGAGAAATCACCGCACGCTGTTCTGAGTGGCTGAAATAAAAAATCATGACAATACCAAATATTGGAAGAAAGCAAAGAAATTGGATGACTCAAACACTTTCTGGTGGTACAGCCACTCTGAAAAATAGCTTCGCAATTTTTAAAATACTAAACATTCAACTACCATACAACCCAACAATTTCACTTTTGGGCATTTATTCCAGAGAAATGAAAGCTTATGTTTCCACAAAAACCTATATACAAATACTCTTTGTAGGTTTTTTGGTAATAGCCAAAAATTGGAAACAATCAAAATGTCCTTTAATAGGTGACTGGTTAAACAAATTGTTGCTACATTTATACTATTGAATACTGCTCAGCAATAAGAAGGAAAAACTATTGATACACTCAACAACTTTAATTAATCTCCAGAGAATTATGCTGAGTGGAAAAAATCCAATTTCAAATGATCGTTTGTATGCTTTTATTTATATAACATTCTGAAATAACAAAATAATAGAAATAGAGAACAGATTAGTGGTTGTAAGAAGTCAAGGGAGTGAGAGGAAAGGGAAGTAGTGTGGCCATAAAAAGGGAACAGGAGGGATCTTTGTGGTGACAGCGATGTCGTATGCCTTACTGTATCAGTTTAGCATCTTGGCTGTGACATTGTACTATAGTTTTGTGAGACGTTACCACTGGGGAAATCTGAGTAAAGAATGCATGGGATCTCTTTGTATTATTTATTACAACTGCATGTGAATCTACAATTATCTCAAAATAAAAAAGTTTAATTATTAAAAATCAACTGACCAGAAATGTAATAGTGTATTATCAAATTCTGAATTCTGCTCCACTGATTTGCATATTTATCTTTGCAAATTCCACACTCTCTTGATTACAGTGGCTTTATCGTAAGCTTTGAAATTTGGCAGCACAAATGCTCCAACTTTGTTCATGTTTTTCAAAATTGTTTTGGCAAGTCTAGTTCCTTTGCATTTCCATAAATATTTCAGAATCATCTTATCAATTTCTATAAAAAAGTCTGCTGGGATTTTGATAGGAATTCTGTTAAATCTATTGATCAATTTTGGGAGAATTGATATCCTAACCGTTTCTTCTAATACATAAATATGGGCTATAGCTCTATTTATTTAGATCTTTTAAAATTGCTCTCAGTGGTATTTTATAGTTTTCAGTGTACAAATCTTACTTTTATTTTTTTCAGCTTATTCCTATTTATTGTTTTTGATGCTATTGTAGATGAAATTGTTTTCTTAATTTTATTTTTGGATTGTTTTCTTATATTATTTAAATAATTGACTTTGACATGTTGATTTTGTATCTTGTAACCTTGATAAATTCATTTATTAGTTCTAATAATTTTACAGATTCTTTAGAATTTTCTACATACAAGATAATGTCATCTGAAAATAAAAATATAAGAACAGTTTCGCCTCTTCCTTTCAAATCTAGATGTCCTTCTTTCCTTCCTTCCTTCCCTCCTCTCTCTTTTTTTTTTTTTACTTTCTTATAATTCTTTTAATTTCCAGGGTAGACAGTGATGTCCCTGTATCATTCCTGGTTTAATAAATTGGATCTTCTCCCTTTTTTTTTGATCAATTTAGTTAAAAATTTATCAATTTTTGTTATTTTTTTCAAAGAATCAACTTCTGATTTTATAAATTTTCTCTATTATTGTTCTGTTTTCTTTTCATTGTTTTCCATTTTGTTATTATTTCTTTCTTCTGCCTGCTTTGGACTTAATGTGATCTTATTTTTCTAAATTCTTGAGATGGAAGCTTAGGTGATTGATTTGAGATCTTTCTTCTTTCCCAATATAGGCATTTAAAGCTATAAATGTTCCTCTGCACTGCTTTTGATATGTTGTGCTTTCGTTTTCATTCAGTTGAAACTATTTTCTATTTTTTCTCTGATTTCTTTTTTGATTCCTGTGATTCCTTACTATCCAGCCTCCCTTTGTTCTGACGGGAACTCAGTCATAATTCCATTGTTCCCCGACATGATGAAGTCTTGCATTTTCTCTTTCTCCTTTCAAGGTGACTCTTTCAACAGTTTGAATGTGTCTAGATATGGATTTCTTTTGTTTATTTTACTTGAGGCTCATTAAATTCTTGGATATTTGTCATCAACTTGGAAAGTTTTTGGCCATGACTTCTTCAAATATTTTTTCTGTCCCTTTCTTCTGTCCCTCTGGAACTCCCATTATGTGTATGTTGGTGAGCTTGACGTTTTCCTGAAGGTCCCTGAGGTTCTGCTCATTTTTCTTAAATATTTTCTCTCTCTCATCTTTAAATTGGGAAAATTTAAATTGGATAAGTATATGTTCAGGACCAGTGATCTTTTCTCCTGCCATCCTAATTCTGCTGTATTATGGATTGAATCTTAATACATTTTTAATTTCAATCTTTTAATGCAGACTTTTTATTTGTTTAATAGTTTTTCTTTCTTTATTAATATTTCCTATTTATTGTCATTGTCATACTTTCTTTTAATTCTTTAAACATGGTTTTATTTAGTTCTTTAAACATATTTATGATAGCTGCTTTGACATCTTGGTTTGCTAAATACATCTGGGCCTATCCAGAGATAATTTATAATGTCAGCTTTTTTCCCAGAGTATGGGTTACACTTTCCTGTTGTTCTGCATGTCTTTGTGTAATAATTGATGAAAACTGGACATTTAATTAATTAATTTATTTATTTTGAGCCAGAGTCTTGTTCTGTTGCTGGGCTAGAGTGCAGTAGTGTCAGCCTAGCTCACACCAACCTCAAACTCCTGGGCTCAAGCTATCCTCTTGCCTCAACCTCCCAAGGAGCTGGGACTACAGGCACATGGCATTATGCCCAACTAATTTTTTGTATTTTTAGTAGAGACGTGGGTCTCACTTTTGCTCAGGCTGTTCTCGAACTCCTGATCCTAAGCGATCCTCCCACCTCAGCCTCCCAAAGTGCTAAGATTACAGGCATTAGCCGCTATGCCCACCAAAAACTGGGAATTTTAGATAATATATTGTAGTAGCTTTAGATTCTAATATTTGTGTGTGAAAATTCTTGTTGCTGTATTTTTTCCTTTGTTTTGTTTTTTTAGTAACTTCTCTGGACTTAATCTGCTATATCTCTGTCCTCCACGATGTACTGCTGCTAGTATCTCTGACTACTTTTTATATTCCTAGTCTTACTTTCTAACCTTACTTTCTGGGGTTTTCCCACATGTTTGCATAGTTTCATAGTCAGCCAATGATCGATTAAATGTTGTGCTGAAACACTTCAGGTGAGCAAGGCTTCTACCCTGTGTTGACGGATCCCTGTGTGGTTTGGGGAATTCATTCAAAAAGTTCAGGCATTTCAAGACTGCTGGCTTCTACCTTCTTCCAGGCCTCTCTCACACTTTCCTTCAACATGCACAAGTCTTCCAATCAGCCAGGCGTGTGTTGGAGAGCCTGGACTGTCTCAGGTCACTCCTGTACATGTGTGATGCCGCCCAGATGGCCAGGCAATAAGAAGAGCTTATGTACCCCTCTATGCCTCTCTAAGTTTAGGATCTCCCTTTTAATTTTCTGGTTAGTCTACCAGTCTTCCATGCCCCCAACCAGGACTGCAATCTCAGTTCTGCCCTATGCGAGTAATGACAGCTACGGGGCCACTTGAGCATCTCACAGGGCCGACACTATGCGCCACTTCACAGTGTGCTGCCACCTGTCCCAGAGATCTCCAGGAGACAAGACCACCTCAGCATAGACATGACTTTCATGAACCTGAAAACAAAGCTTGTCCTTACAAGGGTAGCTTCAACTCCCTTTATGAAAGAAATACCTGGTAACTGACCCAGACTGAAGAAAGGCAGAAGGATCCCCCAAACTCTGAGAATGGTCTCTGGAGGGAGATCCTCCTGGTCTGCTGGTCATCTGACCCCGGACTGCACCTGGCCCGTGCCAGCAGCCTGCCCTGCTACCACTCTTGGAAGAGTGCCGCCTGAATGCACTGCTTGAGCATCAGATGGCCTCTAAGCCTCGTCCTTGAAGCAAATCGAACAGAAGGGAGAAGTCACTGGTGAAGCTGGTGAACCAGGACCACTCCAGATCCCAGAACACGACAGGGTGGAAGTAGGGAAGGGAATATCCCCAGACAAAAATGCCGCCCTTTTACTGTTTGTTCATGAAGTTCACAATGATGTTTTCTTCCAGTCAATAAATGCCTCTCCATTTACTGGAGGTTTTTTGGTCAGTTCCTAGAGCCTAGAAATGTTTCTGACAATTTTGTCTTGTTTTATCATTGTTTTATAGAAAGAATTTGCCTATCACTTCAGTTGCACCTCTCATGCACAATTTATTTTTAATTCCCTACCTTATTAACTCCTCGTTACGCTTGCCCTTACCCAGCCTCGTATTTCTCAGCCTTTGTTTTCTGAATGTTTTCTAGCCTCTCTGTTTCTATTTTCAGTTTTTACTGTATTTCTCTGGAAAGGTTAGAGAGTAGCATCTAACATCATTTATGGATATACTCTAATTATAGTGGCATAAAATTCACATTAAAGTAGAAAGAGAATGCACAAAAATGTTAATAATATTAGAGTATGGGATCGTGGGTGATTTCTTTCTAATTTTATGTCATGTGATTAAATTACTATTCTTGGTAAACAGTGGCTCCTGGGATTCTATCTTCCACCAAGAACTTAGAAATTTGGAGAATCAGGCCACCACTCAGGAATTAAATTTATAATCAACGTGTAGGAGGTCAGAGTACGAACATATAAAGGCAGCACAAATGAGAGAACGGCTTCTAGGCTGCCTGGTTCGATGGTAATGTGCTGACATCTCTCAGAGGCAGCTCAGGAGGCGTCAGCTGCAGAGACTTAGAAAACGAAGAGTCACAGAGGCTGTACTAGCAGAGTTCATTCAAGCACCGTCCAGGAAGAGGGGGCACAAGGACGTGACATGGCTAGTCTGAGCGCCGCAATATCTTCAGTGTGGAGGCAGGTGAATCCCGCTCACTCTCTTCATACCCCTGGACAGCCCGATTTTTATAAGCAACTCCCCTGCTCTGATACCATATACATCAGTCATCCTTTTGATTGCAAGTTAGCCTCCTGTGTATCTGGCTCTTTGAGAAACAAATCAATGGCCATGGAATCTAAGTGTCCCCTCAGCTGATAGCTTTATCCTTAGGAAATAGTACATTGGCATCTGGGTAATGCAACATTAGGACAACGTGGGATAAATTTGAGTCTCTGGAGAGGGTCTGAAGTCAGGGAGAGGAGGCAGGGAGCAATGTCAGCAGTCGTGACAGGAAGTAAAATGGACCGTGACGAGATCTATGGCAAGAAAATAGAAAGAGAGAGACAGTAGACTATGTGGAGAGAACTGGTAGGACACAGTGGGTGTTAGACATGGGGTGGAAAAGAGGGAGGAATCAAGGATGACACAGATTGTAAGTCCAAGCGAATGAGAAAATGAGTCATGAATAGAAAGCCAAGGAGGGAAGCCAGTCTGGGCTGAGGCAACTGATCAGTTCATTTGGACATGCTGAGTTTGAGTGATGGAGACACAGTTTGAGTGATCGAAATATCCACCAGGAAGATGAAAAGGAGAAGCGAATTCTGGGAAAGAAGTGATTACAAAGATTCGGGTCCTGGATACGACCAGAGGCTGGATCATGAAGCAGGGGCTTAGTGCTGGGTGACCGCTCTGGAAGAGAGCAGGTAAGGAGAGAAGGACAAGGGCTGAGAGCGGAACACAAGGCGTGGCCACATCTGGCAAAGGAGACAGCTGAGGAAGAGTCAGGCTGTGCAGGTCGTGGAGCCCAGTGTTCCCTGCACTTGAGCGATGATGGGAGTCAACTGCATGGCTTATTAAAATTACAGGTTCCCTGGTTTTAAAAAAGATCCTGTTAGCCTTAGAAAGAAGAATGGTGGTGTCTTACTCTCACGCTACAGGGAAGGATAAAAGGATGCATAGAAATAGTTTAAGGGACAGAAACAAAATGAAGCTGATATCTAATGGACAGGATTTTTTTTCAGTTAACTAGCAAGGAGGACCATGCTTTGAGAGAGACACGGAGGGAAAACTTGATAATATAAACATAGAGAAATGCATACACTTGAATTCTTTCTAAATATGGCTGCTCCATCTTTTGTACTGTTTTTAAAGGGTTTGAAGCAGTAACGCTTACAAACAAAAACTGTGTTGAATCAGTAAAGGATTTCAAAGCCACAGATCAAAAGAGGGAGGAGTTGTAAGCTATGGCTTCCCTTAAAAAAGGGAAGGATAACTTGGCTGAAAGCAATACAGCAGCTGATTACTGTGGAAACAAAAGTAAATTCTGGCAGTGATTAGGAGAAAAATATTACAGAGTTAGATCAGTTTCTCCATATTTGCTTTCCTGTCTAGAAAAGAAAACCTAAGGGATGTTCTCCAGGTCTTTGCCAGGTGTGCTGCTAACAGAAGGCGATACTGATAAGGCTGCCACCGAATGGCTGGTTAGAGCGGGCACTTCACCCAAGAGCAGCATCCACGGGAGCAGGCAGGAGCACTGCAGCACGAGAGACTGAGCAGATCCGGAAGGACAGCGGCGCGGGGCCACTCAGGCTCCAAGACACTGAGTTCAAAGGGATTTAGGACACCTACTGTCAGAGCTGCAAATGTAGCCGTGGCTGCTGTGTCATCTTAGCACACGCTCAAAGACGGCCAGTGCTCAGACCCTAGCGTAGGACCCCAGCCTGAGCACACCATCAGGGTGTTTTGACCTGGGAGGGGACAAATGGGAAAGATCATAACACATCTGAAGTGCACCAGAAATTTAGGTTACGGAGTGGATACACTGCCGTTCGAGACAGGTGCTTTCTACACCTGGATTGCGTATTTGTTATCAACTCAAGGGAGTTATCAATAGGTAATGCCTTTGATGTTAACTTACACGGGTATATTTTTCCATCAAATTTTAGGTGCTTAGGATTGCCCCTGAGTTCCACTGGTAAAAGTAGCAGCAAATCATTGCTGATTCTTTGTGAGGAAACAAGCACCAAGGAGTCCCCAAATCTGAAACAACTCAAAAGAAAAACAGTGAGTTATATTCTAAATGTGTCACTCATAGCACTTTCAGACAATGTCACATTTCAGTTACATGTAATCAAGAATGCTACAAGGAGCGGACACCCATTGTACACCAGACAGCAGTCAGTCATCCACAAATATGCAAGAGCATAATAAAAGAAGGCGTATCTAGCAAAAAAGTGGATAGGTCGGTGCAAACTATTCTGAGAACAGTACAAACAGTGCTGTTCTTTAAAATTCAAAGAGTAAGTCATTCTGATTGTGGGTCATCTTCCCATCCCAAAAGACAATGTTTTCTAATTAATTATTCCAAGAATCTCTAAGATGTTTCACCTCAGAATTTTCTTTTTAGGTAAAAGAGGAGAAAATTTATTTATTTTACAACAAAAATAGCCAAACATTTTATTTAGTGTACCATTTAGAGATTTAACCATGCTATATACACCAAAGCTGACAACTCTTACCACTCAAATAGTAATTTTCGAAAGATGTAATACTAGAAACATGCTCTTTCACACAGCGTATTCCTGAAAAGTTTCACATAAATTAAATTCTGGTTAATCAAATTATACTTAAAATAAATGAGAAACATTCTATAGCAAATTATTTTATAAGTGAAAAAATTCTTTTAAATAAGAATAATTGTTCCCTTGCCTTTCTTTTATAAATTCAGAAGTTATGTAAAGTAGTATGTTTAAGTCAGGAAAACATGTACTTCCGTTTTATAAGTTACCAAATTTCATTCTCTGGAGCCTTTTCTGGCTGGCCCCCCACCCCAACTCCGAGCCTGTGCCAGGGGAAGGTAGTTTTCCTGGGCAGCCAGAAACTGCTGAAATATTCGGGTGAGTGTGAGCTACAGTTATATGAGGGAGAGGGGCTTCAAGCATGAGGTCTGAGGAACAAATACAAGCTCCAACAAGGAGAAAAGGCAGACTGTTGAGATGGGAGGAGGCCTGAGGTGTTGGGGAGCCAACCACAGGCAAGTCGAGCAAACAGTTCGCGATGTGGATGATCACCTAGGACAGGGGCGTGTGTGTGTGTGTGTGTGTGCGCGCGCGCGCGCACGTATGCACATAAGCCATGTGTATCATGGCCTTAGTGGAGAAGAGAATATGAATTTAAGTTACATACAGACTCTAGCCCTGGAAAGCTGGACTGCTCATAAACATTAGGGCTGGGACATAGGCTGAACATTCTGACATATTCCTGGAGGTTGAAAATGGTCTTTACAGACACATTCGATGGAAGTCTCCTATCAAAGACTATGCCAACTCCACACACCAGAAACTGGTAAGCTAAAATATGAAAACTGGAAGTCTAGCACAAGCCTAAAATGTTTGACAGAAACACTAAGATTGTGTCCAAGCCTACAGTTGAGATGACCTTATCACGGATAAGAATTATGCCCATGTAAAATTCTTGGAACACAAGGGAAATAAAGGCTAACTTTCTCACGGGATAGAGCATGTTCAAAATGAAAACAAGGGCTGGGAAATCACAAATCATCTCTGAACAACCACAGGAAAAGGATTTAGGTGAGAACTGAGCCATGGGACGCAGGCACAGGGCACAGTGTGGGGACATGGCCGGGAGCTGTGGCAGCGTCTCCCCCAGTGCAGCGGAAGAGTCTGCCTGTCGACGGGGAGTGGGCGGAGGCACCTGTCTGATGACCTGGGTCCTGAAGGAAAGCTTCGCCCTCCCCCAGGAAGTCTGGTGCTGGACCCGCCCAGGACCAATTCCCCCACCAGAGCGAAAGGGAATGGCCTCTTTCTATTAAGGGAAAATTCCTGACAAGCATATTTGAATTTTGATGTTTATCCTGACAAGACTAACTCAACTTGTCCCCACTCCATTCACTCTTACTCCTCTTTTTAATTATTTTTAGAGCCTGAACTGCTAGCTGAAAATATGGATTTATTTTGTACATTTCTTACTCATCTCTCTGTGGGTGACGTTTATTTTGAAGGTGTCTTAACTATTTATGTGCTGGGAGCTGGATGTTGGTGTCCCTCTCAAATTCATATGTTGAGATTCTAACCTATAATATGATGGAATTAAGAGGCGAGGCCTTTGTAAGGTGATTAGGTCATTAAGGTAGATCCTTCATGAATGGGTTTAGTGCTCTTATAAAAGAGACCCCAAAGAGCTCTCTCACTCCCTCCACCATGAGAGGATATAGTAAGAAGATGGCCACCTTTTTACGTAGGAAAGTTTAAATACAATTACCTTTTGGGGCAACCTAACCACCATCATATTGAATTTGCAGTCACCTAAGCCTTGACATAAATCTCACATGTGCTGACGTCTAGCAAGGTCTGCCATGACGGGTGTTTTGGCAGAGTTTTATCTCCATGAGGAATGAAACATTTAAGAGCTCATTCCCTTTTTTTAATGGCCGGAGATATTTTTGCTGTGGTTAAACATATATAACATGAAAATTATCATCTGAACCATTTTTAAGTATATAGCTTAGTGACACTGAATACCTTCATAGTGTGCTACCATCACCACTATTCATCTCTGGAACTTTTTCATCTTCTTCAACTGAAACTCTGTGCCCCTTAAACAATAACTCTCCCCCACCCAGCCCCTGGGAGCCACCATTCTACTTTCTGTCTGTATGATTTTGACTACTCTAGGTGAATCATATAAGGGAACTCTTACAGTATTTATCTTTTTGTGACTGGCTTCTTTCACTTAGCACAGTATCTTCAAGCTTCATCCTTGTTGCAGCATGTGTCCAAATGTACTTCTTATTTCAGAGGCTGAATAATTCTTTTGTAAGTGTCTACTATATTCATCCATCAGTGGACCCTTTAGGTGCTTCTAACAGCTTATTATCATTACGTGGGCGCTTGTTCCATCGCACAGAAGCACACTGAGATCTTGACTCCATCACCTCAAACATGCGGTATGCCTGCCCGCTCGATTCACCGAGGGCTGTGTCCCTGACCCCTTCGCTGAATCACTATATCCTTCTCCCAGAGCACTTTGCAGGCCCTTAGCACGTCTGTGTTCCTTCCCAGCCTTGAATTTTGACCACAGCCTTGCTCATGACAATGTGCTTCTCATAAAAGTGCAATTCAAATATCAGCTTGTCTCTAAAAATGTCTCTCTTCCAAGGCTGCTGTGATGTTCCCAAAGCGCTTTGTGCACCAAAACAGTTCCAGTCATGATAAATTGTAAATATGTTAATTATGCATATTCTCCCCCTCTGTACTGTAGGCTCACACTAAATATTTCTTTAAACCTCCAGGGCTTAGTATGGTAGCTGATACATAATTAGTACTCAATAAATATTTTTTGAATGAATTAATAAAAATATGAATTCTCCTTTTTCCCCACTGTTATCCAAAATTGAAAAGTGAATTGGAAATTGTATATTGTATGAGCAATTTTCATCCTCTGTCTTCCAAAATAGCCTAGTGTGGGTTTTTATTTTCCCCTGCATTATAACATAAAGGCGTCAGTTAACATGGTAAGCTAATATCAAGTGAGAATTAGATTATTTAACAAAAGAAAGATTTGAAAGAGACATAAAAGAAGGCAGAGCAATGACAGACTCCATAGCAGCACGGTCTCCTCACGATACTGGCTCTCTCTTCTGTCACATCCGGGGCCTGGCGTTCAAGGCTTCAGCTCAGAGAACCGCAGCGGTGAGATAGATCTCTAGCACAGCCCACCCACCCTGAGAGCACGGAACTTACTTTGCTCATGTCCCCTCCCCCCCAGTGGCTTCAAATGCAAACAGCGTCTCTCTGGAAAGATGGAGCTGGTATGACAGCCCAGGAGGGCAGCTATCAAGAAACGCTTTTGATAAGTAGCAAGTGAATACTGCACTCTCGACTGCATAAAAATAAACGCTGCAATTTATTTCGCGGAGGAGGCATGGTAGCAACATATAATGAAGATTAAGTAAACCTTCCTGTCTGCTGGCCACCTTAATACTCCTTCAAAGTTTCAATTGCTATTTGAAAACATTGTGAATGTTGGCGCAATTTTCCACAACTAGCAAGCATCCAGCATTAGAAGAGAAATGTTTAAATAACAAATCGGATGTGCTGACATAAATGTGTGGAGAAAACACACATGAGGCCACATTTGCACAGTCAATAATTTTCTTGTTTCATTTTCCTGTGACCAAATTTACATAGATATTGAAAAAAAAGTGTCTTTATTTGCTAACCGTAAGCTGCAAATGTGTTTTAAATATATACATTAATATCTGCTACTATTAAAAGAAAGAATAGGCCAGATCGGATGTTTATCCCCTTCTCCTGAGCCCTGGAATTACACAGAAGTGCCTTGACTGCCACTGCTTGGGGTGGGGAAGAGAATGGGGTCCCGCCTCCTCAAATCTCCCAACGCAGCAGGTCTGGTTTCAGCTGTTTTACATGTCAGTCATCTTCCAAAGAGATTCCATGACTTCAAAAACTTTGCAAATCCCTATACTAAAAAAATAGAAACCAAAGGCAGCAGAATCTTCTGGAAAGAAGGCAGGATTCAGATTAGGAGACCTAGGATCTAGCCCAGGCTCTGCTGCTAACCACCCCTGTAATGTTGGACAAACCACAGGAATTCACTGGGCCTCAATTTCCTCATCTGAAAACTAATGCAATAGATAAGAATTTATGGTCCATTTCAGCTCAAAGATTCTGAAATGCAAATGAAATTTCGGAATGATATGAATAATCTCTTGTAGATATGTAAACACAATCTCTATTGAGAAGTTTCTAAAGAAAGTTTGTTTCCTAATAGCAATGACATTTTCTATAATCAATGTAATATGTGGGAGTCATCTATTTTTGCCATCTTTCTGCTCATTGACGCTTAATCTCAATGTTTTCCTTGAAATTCTGTCCCTGTTGTTTTGGTTGCCTGATTAGGAACTGTGAATGCCTGAACCAGACCTCCTATTCAATTTGCTCAACTTATTAGTTATTTAAATTATGTGGTTCAATTAAACTGGAATGGAGATCCCTGGCACCCCAAGGTAATTAAGAGGAGACGAGCTTTAATCCATAATGCAAAAATTGTAAAGATACCATTGGATGGAAGGTGCTTGCCCAGGAGCTCCAGGCTGCCCCATGCATCACAGCAAGTGTTTCTTTTATGTTGCCAATAAATCGTGAATATACTGCTAAGTAATAATGTATTCACTGTCATTGGAATATCATATAGAAGTCAGATAAGCAAACAGTAAAACCCAATATATGCCAGATTTTCAAGCATATTACCTCATTTAATTTTCACCACAACCCTATCAGATGCATGTGCACATGTGTGCATAACCAGGAAATTATCAGAGATTAATTGCCCTGCTCGAGGTTACACCTAGTAGGGGTCAGTGAGCTGGAATTACACAGAGGTTTTGGAATCCCACTCATTGTTCTGTGCACTGCATTGTTTCTCTTAACTATAGAATTTTCCATCTAGGGCAGCTGGAAAATATTCAGCCTCTAAGTGCAAGGGCACTGTGGGAGAAAGGAGAATCCTCACCTGGGGAGCTTTCTTTGTCTTGTTGACAGACAAAGCACAAAGCACCACATGACCAAGGCAGCATGTATTGAAATGCCCTATAAGCAGGATGACCCACAGGTGCTGGAAGAACTCAGAGAAGGGGGAGATTACAGGCTGCATAGCAAAAAGCTTCCTGCAGGGGATAAGGACCTGAGCAGAGATTTGAAGGATGAGGGCTGTCGTTCACAAAGGAGCAGAGGAAGGTATCACAGGCAGGGCCAGAAACTGCAAGCAAAAGCTGAGAAGCAAGAATGAAAAGCAACACGCAAGTAGAGGTTATAGTCATGTCCTGGCCCAAAGCTGGGGGAGAGCAGAGGGCTGCTAGTGCTCATTTCATTGCTGTACTTCAAAACATGCATGCACATGTTATATATATTCTTTTGCATGCAAATGTTACACAATAAAACTCCAGAAGATTTAGCAAGACACATTCTGGGAAAATAGAACCTTCTGGGGATACAGTGCCTATGGTTTGAGGAGTTGGGGAGAAGATTTGGCAGGTGGGTTGAGGTCAAAATGAGAACTGATTTGAATACAACAATGAAAGAATTAGCGGTCAAGGACAGTAAATACCATTACAAGAAATGAAAGTTCCATGTAATAAAATAATTTTCATACCTTTACAATCATGGAGAAATTCTTTTGTTCACTGATTACAACAAAGTATCTTTAGTGAATAATCCTGGGTGATTTTACAGAGTTCTCTGGCCCTTGTCCACACAACAGTCACTTAAGTGGCACTAAAATCGTGGAAGCTCTACCCAGGCACTGGCGTGTATTTATGTGCCACCGACCTTCTCATCTCCAGCAGCCCAGTTACCTTCACCTTGAAGATGCACAGCTCATACTAGGCAGAGGTATTTAAACTAGTTTGTGTACCAGAGGCCAGATATGATGTTTGTCTACTTCGCAGCTATATCCCCAGAGCCTAGCACGTGGACCAGCATGAGTAACCCCTCAGTATTTATTCAATACACAGATGAAAAAGAGAATCAGTGGGAAGGAAGAAAAGAAAGAGAAGGCAGTTTGTGTTATTCTTACTCTCCATTTCCTTTAACCATTTACAGTTGACCCTTGAGCAACACAGGTTTGAAGAGTCTGTGTTATCTAGAAGGTTCTGGTCACCAGGAGGCTATTGGTAGTTCATTTTTGGGGGAGTCAAAAATCATACACAAATTTTCGACTGTCTGGGAGTCAGCATCCCTACCCTCTGCATTGTTCAAGGGTCAACTACACATCTTTCATTTTTTTACTTAAGAATTTATTCAACAAATATTTATTGAGTGTCTTTTACGTGTTAGTTGCTGTTCTAGATGCTGAGATAGAGCAATAATCAAAATAGACAAAAAAAATGAGTACACACTCAGGAGTAAGCTCTTTTGTTTTTTATCCCTGGGTCCTAAAGAATGTAAATAAGTTCCAAACAATGATTTCCTCATAATAAAATTTTATTTTAATCAAACTCTGTGTGTGTGTGTGTGTGTGTGTGTGTGTGTGTGTGTGTGTGTGTATAAGGATTTAACCAGTTTTCGGTTAACAAGTATTAATAACTTTTTCCCCAAGTTGATTAGATCTTCCTAAACTGTTGTCATGAAAAGCTGACACAGATAACATTGCTCTGGCATTGGGTGGTGTGTTTAGGAAAAGAAATAAAAAAAATAAATTCATTTAGGAATAATGATATTTTCACATTTTACAAGGTTCCAGTACAGAAATGATAACGTAACTCTTTAAAGTAATTGGAAATGATGTAAAGTATTAATAGTTACAGCCTAATGAGCTCAGAAAAAAACTAAATTGAAGCCTCAACTTTCACAGTTCTGGGTGTGGTTTGTGTGTGCAGACCTCTGGTTTTGTTTCAGCGGGGATCAATTACAAGAGGTCTATTGGAGGTGCACTCGATAATCTGATTCAATCTTCCAGCAACCAAAGTCGCCCTCTTGTTTTACTGATTAAAAGAAAAAGAATTCTTGGACAGTGTGATCCAAAGGTGTGCATGTTAATGTGAGCTGGACTCCAACAAATGGCTCATGAATATCCAAACGCTCTTCAGAACTCTAGTCACAGATGTGTTTTACTTAACTATGGTGCCAAGATACCATTTCATTCACCTTCTCTCCCCACTCTAAGGGGTCACTGTGTCATAACAGAGGACAATTCCCATGCAAGATTGAGTCTGTGAAGCAGAGCGAACGACATTAGCTTTCTACAGTCCTCGGGCATCTCTTTATCTCTCCACAGCACACGTGCCCACCAACACTTCATTGTTGGAGCCCTACAGCTTAGCTTGTGCCTTTTAATTAAACTGCTTTCTTCAAATTCCTAACTAGATTTTCATCCCTGGATTCGTTTTCCTTTTGCTATATTACAAAGAACAAAGTAATTTGCTTCCATATTTGTCTTAATTATTAAAACTAAAATAATTTTATTAGTAATCTGATAGATGACTTTCAAATCAAACAAAAGACAACTATCTAGGCCCTCACAAGGTGGCCTTGAGATGTTGACTTGTATCTCAAATACCCACTGCCCATATTAAAGAGTTCTTCATGGTGGCTCAAAAGAAGAATGTTTAAGAGTGCAAGCCGGCTGCCGTGGCTCATGCCTGTAATCCTAGCAATCTGGGAGGTCGAGGTGGAAGGATTGCTTGATGTCAGGAGTTCAAGACCAGCCTGAGAAAGAGTGAGACCTCGTCTCTACTAAAAATAGAAAAAATTAGCCAGACATGGTGGAGTGCACCTGTAGTCCCAGCTACTTTGGAGGCTGAGGCAGGAGGATCTCCTGAGCTCAGGAGTTTGAGGCTGCCATGAGCTAGGCTGATGCCATGGGGCACTCTAGGTCAGGCAACAGTACGAAACTGTCTCAAAAAAAAAAAGTGCATTAACTGCTAGTCAAAATAAATCCTAGAAGATATTTTTAAATTGTGAGGTCCAAAATGGTTTCCTAACCAAAATCATCCTATACTCCCTCATTATATTATTAATCACACATTATAGCAAAGTTTATAAATCGATCCACCCCTGTGAGATTTTAAGTTCTATGATGGAAAAGAATACACCTGTCTTATCTCCATATCCAAAAACCTCACCAGTGGGGCATAGATGCTGAGTAAATTATGCCCCGAGGTAAGCATTTTGTTAATTTGTATTGAAAGCATAATTCCAAGTACAGAATGTACAAATATATAAATATATGTACAAACATAAATACATGTACCACTTTATATACATAAATGCGAATGCAATGGAAGAAGAAATGGGTGTTATTGTTATGCTGGGAAAAACAAAAGACAATCTCATATTTGTAAAAACCTTTTGATGTTTGACAAGGCTGTGGAAATTTCTCAGGCATTCAAAAAGAACAGTTGATTCCATAAAAAGGTAGAATAGTTAGCAGAGAGGAATTCTGACACGTTAGGGCAGAGAAGAAGCAGAGAGGGAGCAAAAGCCAATATTTTCTAGGACTCTGTTGCCATACACACTTTCTGTATCAAGGGATGAATCGACAGGTACAGGTGGTTTTCTCCTTCCTGCCGTCTTCCCTCAGGGGAGGAAGAGGATTTCTCTTGTAAGCCTCTTTATTTTGCCAATTAGGTGTTCTAGTGATATTGTTGATGGGGTGAGGGGATCACTAAGACAGTCTTGCCAGATTTAGCAGATGATACGGGATACCAAGATAAATTTGAGTTTTAGAGAAACAACAAATAATTTTTTAATGTATGTTGCAAATGTTAAATTTGGGCTTCCTGTATTTCATCCGGCAATCCCACCCCAAGAGGATGATAATTTCAATGTACATTTCCCAAGAAGGAAATTTCAAATTGATTGTAGGCTTCCTCAAATTCCATTTCTTTCTTTTTATGTTATACTTGTCATCTGTTGCCAGAAATCCTCTATGGGGGTGAATGACTACATTGAGTACTTTTTCTTAAGTTCTGAGAATATTGTATTCAATTATGTCATGATGATTTCCCAGCTTTTCCATAGAGAAAAGAGCCCACTCAGGGACTAGCCCCTCTTCCTGTGGGCTGTCAATAGTTGCGGTAATTTCCCAAATATTGCCATAAAAGAAGCCCTGTTAACAAAACCCCGCAGGCTGTATCAAATTACCTCCTACCTAAAACAACTTTGCATGGCTTTGGAATTTTTTGACATAAGGTTATAGAAAGAATGAAAGATAGCTAGTCCTCATGAAACCTGGATTTCATTCCTGGCTTTGGCAATGACTTGCTGTGTAGACATAGGCTAGTCATTTTAATATGTTTGTGGCTCTATGTGTACATCATTTCGGAGCTAATAACAATTCCAGCCTCTCCTAACTAAAAAGAATATTACAAGAGTAAGATGAAAACTACAAAAAAGTTAACTCCAGCAGAAAAATGTTACATAACTAATTTATAAAGTGTCTACTTCACAGAAGGACTCAGGATGGCAGAGTATGTATAAACATGAGCCTTTTTTTTTTTTTCAATAAAGTGGTGTCTCATTTTTCTGGCATTTTCTCCACATTAGGCCAAGACTTTAGTGAAATATTTCTAAATCTTGCATCTCTGAGCATACCGAAAATAACATTTTGCATTTTCTTGATGATTCTAGGGAAACATTTAAAATATTGGTTGTTTTTAATTGTGTAGCTGTGCTACACAGGTTAATAAGAAAATGAATGCATGAAAAGATTTTATACTTTTGGGAGCTGCAAGGGCTATTGAGATACAGAGGATGGTTTGCTCTTCACTAAATGGCCCTGGTTTTTATAGGACCCTGTCTCTCTACCTCCTGTCATCTCTCATTGACTATTGCAGGCCATCATTTCTCCTCAGAACTGTTTTCCATCTTCTCCCTTACCTTGCATACAACTTTATTGGAAAAGGCCCATATCCTATTACAAAGCACATGGAATTTGCTCTCAGATGTATTTTTACTGCCTTCGGCATTACTACCTATATTCCGAGTGCTTAAGATTGGCAGTTTCTTGAGAGCTCTGTTATATATCTTCATGGCCTCCCCAGGCCCTGTGTACATAACAATATGTGTAATGATCATTGATATTTATTTAAAATGTTGAGTGGTTAATATACCTCCAGATATATTAAGAACCACTGTATTTTTTTAAAATGATAGATCTATAAAAAGTACCTATATATCAAAAAGTAACGGAATTTTATGCTTTGCAGCTGCTAAACCATCCCAGACAGCTGAATTACCCTATTCTTTCATTTTGAGTTTACCTGAATAAACATTTTGATGTTTCTGAAGTTGAGATAAGTCTTAAAATTGATATGTGTATTTAATGTGATAATGTTCCTTTGATTCCAGAAAAGCTGCTATTAATAACAGTACACGGAGTGATGTCAGCAGGAGGGCTGACTAGATTTCCCTCGTTCCCTTCCTCCCCACAAAAAAGGGACCAAAACAGCAAATGAACAACTATATTTCAACTGGAATGACAGAGGAAGTACACTGGAGAGCACCAGGGGTGCAATAAAATCTCTGTGGAGCATGGAAACCCAGGATAGCACCATGGAGAGGGGAGGGAAGCATCCTACCTCTGGCACATGGTCTCCCCTACCGAGATTGGCTTGGAGCCAGGAAGAACTTCTTAGGGGGAAAAGGTAAGCTGGAGACCCCCAACAGTCCTCATTACTGCTACAAACTCCTGCAATTCTTGCTACGGGAGAGATATGCAATCTTCACAAGCCCTGAATCCAATCTGGAGAGTTGCCTAGAGATAATATGGCTGTGTTTTGCCAGAAAAGGAGCCCACAGTGAGCACCCCTCTCTACCGTGACCTAAGCAGCTACAGCTCAGCACCATCTTGAAACCACGTATACTACCAGAATGAATCCTGCCCTGGGGACTCTGTGGCCACTCCCTCTCTCCATCCCTGAGACCCCACCATCATTCCACCATGCTCATATGGGTGGTGGCCGCACCATGGCCCTGGCTCTCTGAAGCCTAGGCCCAGTGGAATAACCAAGACACCAGTGTTCAAACCCATGGAACACCCCATGCCCCAGCAAACAGGTGAACCTGCACAGCAGGGAAGCCAACACAAAGCCAGCCAGTCAGGCTTCCACACGTGTCCATACCAGGCCTGACAGCCTGCTCAGTGGTGGCCCTGCCCCCTGGATAGCAAGCTATGCAGCTGTCCAGCCTGCTGTGCCCAACTGTGCCATCCAGAAAGCCCATTACACAGCTGGCTAGCTCATTGTGCCCATGTGTGCCTAGCCTAACAGACAGCCCAGTGTCCCTGCCCCCAGCATAACCTCATCACTACTATTATGAACTCCTGTAACCTGAGCCACTGATGCAGTTGCAGATATCATTGACGAAGATTATAGCAAAAATAAAACTGAAGAGTGATGATGCTACTGAGTCCATCCAGAACTAAAGCCAGTGCACCGTACCCAACTGACATCCTAGGACCCATCTACAGGAAAAAGTCTTTCCCTATGAAATCTACTCCATAACATTGGAAGGGGCAAAACCATTGCCCTAGATGTGCAGATATCAACATAGGGACACAAGAAACATGGAAATTATGGAAAAATGACTCCCCTAAAAGAAAATGATAATTCTCCAGTAACAGACTCCAAAGAAAAGGAAATTTATAAAATGCCTGAAAAGGAATTTAAAATAATGATCTTAAGGAAACTCAGTGAGATACAACAAAATAAGAACAATTCAATGAAATCAGTAAAACAATTCAGAATCCGAATGAGAAATTCAAGAAAGATAGCTATAATTAAAAAAAGAGGAAGCAAACAGAAATCTTGGCACTGCGAAATTCAATGAATAAAATACAAACTGCAATTGAGAGCCTCAGTAACAAACTAGATCAAGCAAAAGAAAGAACTTCTTAACTTGAAGACAGGTCTTTTGAAATGACCCCCTTATACTGAATGAGGAAAGCTGAAAGCTATTCCTTGAAGATCAGAAACAAGATAAGGATGCCCACTTTCACCACTTTTACTCAACGCAGTATACTGGAAATCCTAGCCAAAGAAATTAAGTAAGAGAAAGAAATAAAAGACACAAATTGGAAAGAAGGGAGTCTCAGTTTGCAGATGACATTATCTTATATGTAGAAAACCCTAAAGATTTCACCAAAAACTGTTTGAATTAAAAATGAATTCAATAAAATTGTTGGATAAAAAAATCAACGTAAAAAATAGTGTTTCTATATGCTAATAGTGAACTATCTGAAAAAGACATCAAGAAAACAATACCTTTTACAATAACTACAAAAAAGATAACTGGGAATAAACTTAACCTAGGAAGTAATAGATGTCTACACTGAAAACTACAAAACATTGATGAAAGAAATTGAAGAAAATACAAATAAATGAAAATATATCCCCTGTTCATGGATTGGAAGAATTAATAATGTTACAATGACTATGCTAATCAAAGCAATCAAATATTTAATGAAATTCCTATTAAAATATTAATGCCATTCTTCACAGGAATAGAAAAATAGTCCTAAAATTCTATGGAACCCTAAAAGACCCCAAATGGCCAAAGCAATCCTGAGCAAGAAGAACAAAGCTGGAGGCATCACACTGCCTGACTTGAAAATATACTACAAATGTATAGTAACCAAAATAGCATGGGACTGGCATGAAAACAGACACATGATGAATGCAACAGAATAAAGAGCTCAGAAATAAATTCACACATATATAGTCAATTGATTTTTGAAAAAAGTGCTAAGAATACATCCTAAGGAAAAGACAGTCTCTTCCACAAATGTTGCTGGGGAAATTGGATATTCATATGCACCAAAATGGGATTAGATTACTATCTCTCATCATATACAAAAATCAACTCAAAATGGATTAAAAATTTAAATTTAAGACACAAAACTATAAAATTGCTAGAAGAAAACTGAGGAAAGATCATGACATTGAGCAGAGTAAGGATTTTTAAAATAAGACCTCAAAAGCATAGGCCACAAAGGCAAAAATAGACAAATGGGATTACATCAAACTAAAAAACTTTGCACAGCAAAGGAAACAATTAACAGAGTGAAAATACAATCCACAGAATGGGAGAAAATATTTGAAAACTCTAGATATAACAAGTGGTTAATATCCAGAAAATATAAGGAAGTCAAATAACTCAGTAGTAAAAAAATAAATTACCTGATTACAAAATGGGCAAAAGGTCTTAATAGACATTTCTCAAAAGAAGACATACAAATGCCCAATAGGTATATTAAAAACATGCTCAACATCACTAATCATTAGGGAAATTCAAATCAAAATAATTAGATGCTACTTCATTCCAGTTAGAATGGCTGTTATCAAAAAGACAAAAGAAAACAAGTGTTGGTGAGAATGTAGAGAAAAGGGAACACTTGCACACTGTTGGTAGAAATGTAAAGTAGTGCAGCCATTATGGAAAACAGTATGGAGTTTCTCAAAAAGTTAAAAATAGAAGTACTATATGACCCAGCAATCTCAATACAGGGTATACGTACAAAGGAAATGAAACCAGTATGTCAAAAAAATATATGAACTTCCATGTTTATGGCAGCATTATTCACAATATTCAAGACATGAAATCAACCTAAGAGTACAACAATGGATGAATGGATAAAGAAAATGTGGTACATAGACACAATGGAATACTATTCAGCCATAAAAAAGAATAGAATCTTGTCATTTGCAGCAACATGGATAAACCTGGAAAACAGTATGTTAAGTGAAGTAAGCCAGGCATAGAAAGACAAATACCACATGTTCTTACACATATGTGGAATCTAAAAAAAGGTTCATCTCATAAAAGTAGAGAGTAGAACAGTGGTTACCAGAAACTTGGGAGGGGATAGAAAAGGGAAGGAAGGGGAGAGGTTGGGCAACAGGTACAAAGTTGCAGTTAGAGAGGATAAATAGATTCTGATGTTTTATTGAACAGTTGGGTGACGATGGTTAAGAGTAAGGTATTGTATATTACAAAATAGAAGTTTTTGAATATTCTCACCATGAATAAATGATAAATGCATGAGGTGATAGATATGCTAACTACCCTGATTTGATCATTATACAACATACACATGTATCAAAACATCAAGCCATACCCCATAAATATGTACAATTGCAATGTGTCAGTTGAAAAAATAATGCATCTTCAATTGATGAATTCTTACATGAAAGAAGTAGAGTTATTCCACACAAAATTAAGAAAGGTTGAGAGTAGATGTTGTTAGAAAAGAAGTAATATTACAGATATGACTAATATGGTCTTTAATCATCATCGTATCACACCCGCCACCACCATTATCTCTTCCCACACTCTAAAGGTAAGTAAAACTTCAGTATATAGCCTTTTATTCCATTTTTCCATTTTGGTATATAGCTTTCATTTCATATATATATAATTTAAAATATTTATTAATATATGTGTTTTTATATTATAGAATATAACAATGTTGTAGTATAATTTGCTTGTATGACTCCACATTATCCAATATATGTTTTGGGTAATATCTGATATATGTGGAAACAGTTCTATAGTAATATGTGTAGCAATAGTTCATCTCTTTTAACTGTGGCATGATCTTACTACAACTTATCACAATTTGTATATTATTTCCTTTCTGATTAATATGTAGTTTGCTTGAAAATTTTTGCGTTACAATCTTGAGTGAATATGCTCATTCATGTGTCTTGTGCTTTTGTGCCAGAATGTCTCACAGTAGTGGGTTGGACCTGGCTCTGATGACTGGTGAGAACTGATGATGCATATCTCTTCCCTATTCTGCCTTCAGTGACATTATGTGCATAGCTTGAATATGATTACGGTGGGAGCATTTCCACCGTGGAAAATGACAAACCTACAAATCAACCACACACACCCCACCGCGCCTCGCCCTGGAAATCCAGGTGTTACACATTTACCAGCACACTACTGACATTTACCACCACACCACTGGGTATGTATTCCCTGAAGTAGAACTGCCAACTATTAGGGTATGGTCATTTTCATTTTTTCTGGATGCCACCAATTTTCTGCGCCACCATCTACTCCCACCCAGTAGTTTGTGAAAGTACTGCCTCTAAAACATCTTTACAAAGGTTTGGTATTGCCATATATATTTATTTATGCCTATATAATAGATAAAAATTAGCATCTCATTACTTGTTACATTTGCATTTTTCCACAAGCCAGTGAAGTTGAGTGTATTTTCATATGCATAGTAGACATTTGAATTTCCTTGCCTTTAAATGCATGCCCATGTTTAAATTGGTCAGTCTTTTTTAAAAATTGAGTTAGGAGTTCTTTACATAGTCTAGGATATTAATCTTTTTTTTTACACAACTTACAAATATCTTTTGTCAACCTGTTACTAGCTGTGTGACCTTGAGAAAGTTATTTACCATCTATGAATCTCGTATTCCTCATCTGTAAAACTGGAATAATAATAGTATTCACCGCATTGGTTTGTTAGAAGTAAATGAACTGATACTTGTAAACTAGTGCCTAGTAATTATTATTATTATTACTTCATTGCTCTATATTTCTTGGTTTTAAGAACATAAGTGATAGTCTTTTTTTTTCTTTATGATTGGTTGTTAAAGAAATCTTTCCCAAATCCAAGAGGTAGGGGGATAGACTATTCTATTATTTTCTTATAGTTTTAGAATTTTTCATGTTTAGATCATTTATACATTTCACACTGTTTTTTTGTTCTTCCTTTTATCCTGAGCACTTAGCTAGAGTTCCTGGAGCCAGTAGGTGCTCAATAGATGCTTACAGAAGGAAGAATGGGAGGGAAGGGAGATTAGCATTAATTTCTTAGACATGATCCTGCTAAGAAACTCAAAGGGGAGAGAGATAAACAGGGAGCTAGTGGGATAAGTTACTATGAACTATACTTATGACCTACTAAAATGGAAATCCCCTATTGCCTTGTCATACATATGTCAAATCTTACAGATGATTTGATAATTGATGACTCCCAAAACAAGCAAGGGCAGGTGGTATCCACCTTGAGATGTTTTTTCTTATATACAGTAATGACTTCTCCTTTCATTCCTCTCCCAGGAATACTATCTGTGTAATTCTTAGACTCTAAATTGTCTCTCCCCAGAATCATGCTTTTTCTCCCTGAATTCTTGAGATTCTTGAGGGAAATCCAATTAAAATGTACAGTCGAAGAGTAAGATGGGAGAGCATATTGATCCTCAGGCTCCACTCTTCCCATTGCCTACCAGATCTCTACCCTACAACCCACAATCTACATGAGTGGGTCATAGAACTAGTGCACAAAATCCTCAAATCTAGTAGTTATCTATCCCAAGTAGTATCCACAGACTGGAGAGATAATAGTACCATTACTAGCAACTTGAAAGTCCTCATACTCAGAAAGTTTGGGAACCACCAAACTAAATGATAGGCAACAAAAAAAGATAGATTTCCAAACATTTACTTAGAAGCCAAAATTTCAAATTCATGCCAACCTGAAACACCAAAAAGTTGATTTGGGCTTATTGACATCTTCTATTTGCTTTTATTCCACTCATCGATCAATTAAATTATTCAAATGTTAAATTCCTTGAGATTGGAGATTTTATAAGTTTTCTAATAACTTTCTCCATTCCCATGAGTTATACAATGTATACTTCTTACATCTAGCCTACCACCTCGTTCCAAACTAAAATGCTCTGGTTTATAGATGGCACTTGACTACAGATTATCAGCCTTTTTACAACCAGAAATTTTGTGATTAATCATTTTGTGCCTCAGGCACTTTTTGGCACCAGCTAGTGGTTTTATACATCAGCTCCTACATGTATGGTTCAAGCCATAGTGCAGTGCACGGTGTCTCAGACAACATTTTCACATTTGAATGTTTACCACCTTCATGAGTCACCAGTCTGGGATACAATTACTGGAAAGTACATTGAAGTTTATAAGAATAGATGGAAATGGAAAAAATAAAAATTATGATACTAATGAAAAGGTAATCGGTACAAAATAAAAATTATTAATATGCAGAGATTAATATGCACGTGTGTATTTCCTCAATTGGATGCTCCTTAGTCTTAAAGTGGCCATTTACACATTCAATTTTAAATGGAAAAACAAATATAAACATGCGTAAAATACTAGACATATAGAGAGAGACAGGTGTCTAAAAGGTGAGATCTAATTATAGATTTCAAAAAAGTATTACATATTCAATTAGGAGATGGAGATGGAATCATAATATATTAAATCAGGATTACATTTGACTCTCGTGCTGGACTCTAAGCTCCTAATGAGAGGAGCCCTGTTTAGTTAGTCTTCGTACCGCTGGTGCTTTGCACAGTGCTGCCTCTGCACACTCAAGAGACCTGTGTAGAACTAACTCATTTAATTGTGTACAAGCCTCTAACTTTACTAACTCCAGATAGTCAAGGCCACTCTTGTTATATGAAAATTCAAAGGACTTCTTAGTGGTTAGAGTTTTCCTTTGTTTCTGTGCACCCACAAGAAAGCATTCTTCTCTAAACTTCATATATAACCCTAACGAAGATTAACCACTCAGATGGTCCAAACAGATGCTGGTTCTCCGTAAGTGTCAAAATTCAGCTTTACGTTATTCCTACTTTTTACATCTCTACTATTTCACTAACCAGCCACCAAAGTGACCAAATAAATGGATGCAATTTTTACATATGTGCAAAACGACTCCATTTCAATGAATTCCAGTCCTTCTGCCTCTTTTGTGCAAGCTTTGCACTGGTGCCAGTGAGACCTTGGCTAGAGAAAGCTAAAGGGATTGGTCTGTTACTGGAGAACGAAGAGGAAGGAGAGTTTTATGAAAGTGGGATTATTATAATGCTTCCCATTAAAACATTTTTAGTGCTCACATTTCAGGCTTAACAGAGTTTACCCAGTAAGTTGGCAGTATCCCAGACCTGAGAACCAATACGCTACTCAATGCTTCCTGAGACTTCTCAAGCAATGAAGCGGGCAGCTCTCTCTCTTTTCTGATCACCATCAAAAGAATAAATTACTAAACAATAGACAAGCCTGCTTCATTTAGAACATATGAAGCATTTCACAATAGTATTTCTGTCTTTCTTGGTTGAATGGAACAGCTGCTTTAAAGGCATAGCATTAGATCTCAAAAATTATTCATTTGATTTATAATAATTTAATCCATTAAAATATACACATCACTAAGGATGGACTGTACTTTTCAATGAAGTTGTAAAGTTGCCTACAAAAAGGGTCTTAGGAAAATCAGTTTCTTTGCTATGTTGTGTTAAGATTTTTCTTTAGAATGTCAGACCTTGCTAAATAATTAAATAGATTTTTTAAAGCAAACAGACCTTCCCTTCTAAAATAACAATGAATAGAGGCTGTTTATAAACATAACCCTACTCTGAATGCTTACGGGACTGTGGTCTGACCACATAAAGTTTTTCTCTGTTGTGAAGTTCTGTGTTCAATCATATCCTTGATTTGTCGTTTTTACTACCTGTGTATTCTTCCTGCTGTCTGGGTTGAGCAATTTCTGCTCACGTCAGTGCAACGTGAGCCAAACTTATCTTTCAGTTTCTGAAGTTACATTTCTTCTGCAACCTCAAAAAACAAATGACGAATGTAGCTTTACCCTTGTTACTAAGCTAGTGGTTAGCAGTTTCTAACAACTTACAAAAGAGGTTGGAACCAATGGTTTCAAATTCCGATTAATATATGGCCATTTGAGCCGCAAAGGAAATAAAGACATCTAATCAGGATATGCTTAAAGTCAGTAGAGCCGCCTGCTTCCAATCAGTAATCCTATACACCAAAACATTTTCTGAGAAGTACATTTATAGATGTATTTTTGAACTTCCTGTGTGTCTTGCTATGAGAAGAAAAACATCCTTATAAAGTACAATTCTGCAAAACAGAAAAAGGCAAGAGATCTGTGAAGCTGGCACATGCTGTTCATGACCTTCTGAAACTTCCTTTCAGCTGGCAGTTAGCAGTATTGTGTCATCTATGATCTGGCAAATATGGGGTGACAAAAATCTGATGTGTCAGGAAAGATACCTAACCAAAAAAAAAACCAACAAAGAAAAGTGTGTGTGTGTCTGAGAACATAACTGAAGAAATCATAGCTTATTGATAAACTTTTACACTGGAGAATTGCACTAGGAAACTGTGATCAAAAATTAAGGACTAAGTTTCCAGCAATTAATGCTGTTAAAGCACCTGTTCTATGTGAAGCATTGATCTAGACACCATAAGGTGGAGAAGAGAAGGAACTTACTAGGAACATCCCTTCAAGGAGCTTGTTGCTTAGTTGGGCCAAAAAGACCAGCACATAGAAAGATGACTACTCTAAGAGGCAGAATACAAACAACCCAGAAACGGCAGAGACAACAAATGCTGTACATCAAAGGATTGCTTTGGGCCCAGGAGATTAGTAAATATTTCCAGGAAGAGGTAGATGTAAGTGACCTTGAGCTTTGTCATTCAAAACCAAATGCTTTACATTCCGGTATTTCCTGTGGGCAAATTTCTTAATCATGAATGCAATCATTTAAAAATCAATTAATAGGCTACTCTATTCACATGACTTCAGTGTCTCTGTCCTTCTTTGGCAAGGACCAAGTAAAACTCCCTGAAACACAGCATTGATACTTCAGAATAGATGTCAAAACACTAATCCACAGTGCCTATTCTGAGCTAAATCCAACCCAAATATAATAAAAACAACAAAAAAAATGTGAATATGTTTTAAAAACCAGGAGGTTTTAAAAAAAAACCAAATTATTCAAGATTCCATTAAAATGTTTATCTTGAGGTAAAGAGCACAAAAGCAGAAAACGAGTGAAGATCCTCTCCTTTAGAGTAGTGCTTAGGGTCAACTGACACAATCACATCAACTCCCAGCTAAAGACACAGCAGATGGTGGCAGAGAGAGAGGAGAGGAGAGAGAATGCGGTAATCCAACTCCCAAATAATAGAGATGCCAGAGGACATGGAAAGAGACAGCAATGCTAAAACAATACTCAAGGAAACAAAGTTCAACTGAATAGAAAGAGAATCCAGTATGGACACCATAGTAATGGAAGAATTACTGATTTCTATGAGAATAACACAGGCCTTGAGAGAATAGATGGTGTGAATAATTAGCTGCACATAATTCTAAAAACAAACAAAGAAAGGCCAATGAGGAAGAAAATTACTGGCAATGAAATGTTTAGAGTATTGAATATTGATATGAAGAATTAAATTAGATTGAAATGTCACATCATAAGTCACAATAAATTCTAAATGAGTTAAAGTATAAAATTCACACTAAAAACTATATATGTCAGAAGAAATAGAAAAATACATTTGTAAAATAACAGGGATAAATAAGTTTTAAAAAGAGATCAATGAAATTCCAAAATGGACCACATATCTAATAAAAAATTTCATATTCTGAACATATAAAGAACTGATACAAATAATGTCACTGCTCACATTTCGCTGGAGATAGGAAAGAAATATAAATCAAATTTCAGTTATCGTCACACATCTGTAAAACCACCCATAATAAATACAAATAATAAGACTCAACTTTAAAGATAAAAATTACACAGGAAAGGCAAGATGTTCATAATAAATTACTTAGTGACAAATGATATTTAAAAAGCCATAACACTAAGGGGTATCTACCAGCATAAAAGCAGGGGGACTCCGGTGGGTGAGTGTGAGAGGGGAACGAAAACTAAGTGGATACTTGACATTAATTTCTGAAACTTATACTAAAAATAGCAATTAAGTATTTTTTTTAAATAATGTGGATCTAATTACCTGAAGAAATAGATGAAAAGAAGTGATTAATTGTTCTGCAGGCAGAACTTGTGGAATAGAAATGGCGGAGCAGAAGACTTTTTATTGTAAATTGACAATTTATAATTGTATAAATTTATGGAGTACAAAATGATGTTATGAATACAATGTGGAATAATTAAGTCAAGCTAGTTAACATATTTATCACCTCAAATACTTAACATTGTTTGTGGTGAGAGAATTTGAAATTTATTCTCTTAGTAATCTTGAAATATGCAATATTATTAATTATATTCAGCACACTGTGCAATAGAACTGGAAAAAGAAGCGTATTTCCCGTCTAACTGAGATTTTGTATCTTTGACCGTCACCTACCCATCCCCCTGCCCCCTCCCTCTGTGATCACCGTTCCTCTCTCTGCTTCTTTGAGTTCAATTGTTTCAGATTCCACGTGTAAGTGAGAACGTGTGTGATTGGTCTTCCTGTGCTTGGCTTATTTCTGTCCTCCAGCTTCATCTGTCTTGTCACAAATGACAGAATTTCCTTCTTTCTAAAGGCTGAGTAGTATTTAATTGTGTATCTATATCACATTTTCTTTATCTATTCATCTGCTTGTGACACTTAGGTTGCTTCCATAACTTGGCTATTGTGAATAGTGCCGCAACACGGGAGTGCAGATACCTCTTTGAAAAACTGATTTCAAATCTTTGAGGTAATACCCAAAAGTGGGATTGCCAGATTATCTGGTAATTCTATTTTTAAGTTTTTGAGAAACCTCAATACAGTTTTCTATAATAGCTGTACTAATTTACATTCGCACCAACAGCATATGAGGGTTTCCTTTTCTCCACACCCTCCCAACACTTATCTCTGGTCTTTTTGATAACAGCCATTGTAACAAGTGTGATACGACAGATCACTGTGGTTTTGATTTGCTGTTCCCTAATGATAGCAATATTGAACATTTTTTCATATATCCGTTGGCCATTTGTGTGTCTTCTTTTGAGAAACATTTCTTTGGATCCCTTGCCCATTTTTTAACTGAGTTTTTTTGTTTTGTTTTTTCACTTTTGAGTTGTTTGAGCTCCATAAATACTTTGTGCATTAACCCCTTATTGAATATATGGCTTACGAATATTTTCTCTCAATCTGTACGTTGTCTCTGTATACTGTCAATTGTTTCTTTTGCTATACAGAAGGAAGAAATGAAATTGTCACTGTTTGCTGATAAAATGATCTTATATACAAAAACTCCTACAGAGTCTACCAAAAAACTGTTGGAACTAATAAATGAACAAATTTTCAGGACACAAAATCAACACACAAAAATCAGCA
>CAUYSK010060433.1:0-21324 GCA_963575035.1 Avahi laniger
TTATAGGTCAGTTTAAAGATTTTTTGGCTTGTAATTGGTTAAAGACATGAAGCTTTGTCTAAAAGCTTGGAATGTTTCAACATAAGGAGCTGTTTATCAGAGACAAGCCACTCGACATATATTTGTTGTGTAAATTGAGGACCTGTAGGTTTGTCTTGCATACCCTTAGGCCTGTTAATGGGTTGCAAACGATGTCCCCAAGAAGGGAGGGGGGCCTGATGAGACATGTCTGACCTCCTTCCTCCTGGCAGACAATTTAGTTTTAGGATATTCCTTTGGCCACAAGGGGGTCCATTTAGTCAGCTGGTGGTTGTGGGAGGAGACTTAAAATTTTATTTTACTTTACAGAATTGAGAGGCTGGTCCAGGAAGATGTTGCAAAAGGCAATTTTAAAGTTTCTAAGGCAATGCGCACTTGCCCAGGATAACAACCATCCACCCATCCATCCCTTCAGCAATCAAGTGTCTATGTTGGGCAAAGTCCTGTATTAAATGGTGATCCCCTTCAACCTTGAGAGGGCAGGTAAGCCCCGGAAAGGAGACATGGTGGAAAGAATGGGGAATTGTAGAGAATCCCTGATGAGGGGGTTGAGGTGGATGGCCCCGGAAACCATCTCAATAGTAACCCAGAGGCAGGGCCCAGCACACATTGCTGGAGGCAGGTGGCCCAACACACACAGGATGCTCAGAGATTTCCTGTGGCCCAGGTCCAAAATGGTACAGGCTGAGCTGGCAAGTCCTGAATGTCCATCAGGAGGACAGTTTCAAAACGAAGCCAAAGGGGAGGAGCCAGCAGGAAAGGACCCCTCTTCTTTGAGGAGCTGGGGGTGCGGGGAGAGCTCCGCCTGGGCCTGTGTGACAGGGAGGGGACTCCTGGCCAGAGCAAAGGAGCTGGTGTCAGCACTTCTGGGACAGGGGCCAGGGGAGGCCAGGGGCATGAGGCCCAGGTGTGACAGTCCAGACATGCCCTCAGGCCACCGCAAAGAACTATTGCCTAATGGCGGGATAGCAGAGGACTGGGCCAGGGCAGGTCTGAAAGGGGAGGAGCCCTGAAGAAAGAAAGGGGCAAACAAAACAGTGAAACCAGAGACCTTGCTTTAAAGGAGACATATTCCCTCCCGTGCTCATTAAATCCTAGAGTCTCTAATAAGCTGTGTGAGATAAGAGGGGCTGGGAGTCCCATGAAGAAGTCCATGATCTGTGCTTCTCATTCCAAAACCGTGGCAGAAAAGAAGTTTCCCACCACCTCTATGCCTTCTCCCAGTAAAAGATTAATTTCAAAAATCCCTCTCAGGTGCACAGCAGAGTAATATCACCCAAAATGCTCTTAGCCCTCTCTCCTGAGACCTCACTCTTGGATTGTTCTATTGAATTTAGCTTTCCCTCTGTGTGACCCAAGCTAAGGCTGAAAGGGAAATTTGCAGTCAGCTGACAGTGACCTCTCTCAGGCTGACAGGCCTTAGGAGAGAGTGAAGATTGGGGTCTGGGTAGGATGTCTGGCCACATCCTTGGGGTTCTGATCTCCAAAAGGAGAACATCAAGACCCAAAGCCATTCAAGTGGAGTGCGGAAAAGGTTAAAGTACACCCCACACCCAGCACCATCGCCCTTGCTGCCACCCCCAACACCAGCTCGACCACCCAGTTCTGCTAAATTGACTAGTCATTCATAATGCTTCAGTCATTAATTCAGGAAGGAAGCCACGCCAGCTGCCTCCTCTTCTTGCTGGGAGTTTGCTGCCGTTGCAAAACCGATGAGTAATCAGACATTCCGGGAGCCCTCATTAAATCCACTGCCAAGAAAGGTGTCTTGCAGCTCATTTGCTGGTGGGGAAGCCACGCTACAGGCCCTGAATCATGCTGGATCCAGGGGAGAGCAAGGCCAAACTTGCCTGAGTTCAATATTGCATCACCAAGATCAGCAACTGGAGAGGCTTACCCGGTCACCAAGCCCTGCCAACCCCACCCACAGCCCCTGCCGGGGCCGACCTTCTGTGGGGCATTCTGCTGCTTCTGGGGTTTTGGGGGACTCAAGGGGTCAGAGACAGACATCCTAGAAGGGACACTAGATACTAGATAGAGCCCTATGTCCCTATTTAACAGATGGTAAAACTGAGGCCACAAGAGGCAGTGGCACTTGCCCAAAGTCAGACACCTAATTAATACAAACTCAGGATAGAACTTTCATCTGTCAATTTTCTGTTCTCAGCAATTTCCACTGCATCAAATTACATTAACAGACAATGTAAGGCTTGGCTGTTAAGGAAATACATGGATGACACAATAATGAAAACCACCCACTGTCCATCAGTGGGCAAGTACTTTAAAAAACACGGTTAAATAAAGTAAAATGCTAATCAGTCACTTTAAAAGATTGTTACCATTCTACATTATGAAATGGCACTATCTCCATGATGTGGTTTTAAGAGCAAGAAAGTAATGTATGGAAACAGTACGATGTACAGTATACTACCCTTTTGAAGGAGGAAACATACACACACACTTCATAACATCTAATGTTTGGAATGGGCTGAGGGGCTGTGGCTATTATTAGTAACACTGGTTAATATCTGGGTATGCTTTCTAGGACCAGTGTCACTGAGCCTGGTCTGCCCTGTGCCAGGCAACTAAGGCCCAGACACAGAGGTCGCAAAGGGACAGTGCCTGGAAGAGATGGCTTCATTCTTTTAAGTCTTAAAAGCTTTCATTCTTTGTGACTTGTCTATTCACACGTAAAGACCCCTGAGAGGAATCACACCTTGAGCTTAATCAGCCAGCGCCTCCTTGTTTACCCAGCAGCCTCTCAGTGGGTGTTAACTGACATCCAGGGAACGGCAGAGACCTCAGAAAAGGGCCTGAGAGCCTCCCTGGAGGTGGCTGAATGGGACAAATTGCTTCCTGGCTCCCACTCCAGGCCGAGGTAGGAGGGCCATCCGAGCCCTATCTGGTGGGCCTGTGGCCAGAGCAGTACCCCTGGGTAGGATTGACACTTTGGAGAAGCCAGGAGGAAAGAAGAACCCATCCAGAAGATTCCTCCACCAAGTTGCCGGAAAAGTTGCTTCAGGAACTCCTAGTATCATCTTTTCACCTCCTGAGGAGTTCACATCCACGTACTATCATTCCCATCTTATGGATGTGGAAACTGAGGCTCAGAGAGAAGGGAATCATGTATCTGGGTTTAGAACCCAAGTCTTCTGCCCGCATTCCAGTTGATCCCATCTGTGTCCATGCAAAACGGTGCCTGGGACACAGCAGTAGGCATTCAGTCCCAATGGTAGTTGAGTAAGTGGAAGAAAACCTACAGTGGTGCTTAGAAAGACTGAGACGTTCATAATTTGGGCTGCACATATTTGTCGTCTGAATGGAAGAAAAAAGCAGGGCAGTGCTGTGGAGACCCTAGGATTGTGTAAGGAAACACATCCACTGGTTTAGGGTAATCACTCAGGGACGATTAACAGACTACTAATCATGCACAAGCATGGCTCCGGGTCTGAGTTCTTCGCTTCCTCTCACCCTATGCCCTCACGCTGACGCCGGCTCCTAATTTCCAAGTCTTCTCCCTCCCCCAGCTGTGTAATCGCTGCCACATCTTGTTCCCCTATTCCTCGCCCACCTTCCCTTCGTCACCATCACAGGACTGACTGGGCTTGCCCTTCCCCTTGACCGTGGATATTTGTGCAAGGACAGTCTTTCCTTCTTCAGCTCCTTCCCTCTTTCCTTGACGTGCTTATTAATTCATCAGATATTTACTAAACACTCGTATGCCAGACACTCTATGACATATCACTTCATATAAACAACCATCGAAAATTACATGAAATTCAGTGAGTCTGTCACAAAGAACCAGAGAGAAAAATAATTCCCAAAAAATCCTAAAATGAAATAATTTCTAAGCCACAAGGATAGCAGTAAAAAGCTTGAGTTTCCATCAATGTATTATTATTATTTATTAATTATATTCCTCTGTCTTAAATTTTCCCTCAGTCACCAGAATGGAATCAATAAATGGGAACATTTTCCCATGCGATGCTTTTAAACCACATTACGAAGACGTGGAGTTTTAATTTCACATGCATTCGTTTCTGGGTCTTGGGTCTTTTTTTTTTTCTCCTCAGAGCAGATAAATGAGGTTCTAAACTTAGGATAATAAGGCTTAACAGTGAGGCGCTTTTTAAAAAGTGAATCATTTCTCAGTTCTCCTTTCCTAATCTCTCTTGGTAACATTAATTATGAGTTTGTGCAGCGTGCCCCAAGGCGATCTCGGCTTTCCCAGGACAATTAAAGTTACTTAATTATTAAAAACTGTGTGTGCTGCTGCCCAGAGAGAAAGAGGCAGCCAGGCCCGGCTCCCACAGCCCCCCACAGGAGTGACCGGACACTCTGTGGGAACTGGGCTCCCTTCCCTCGCCATTGTAATTCTTTCAGTATAATCTATGAAAATCCCCTCCGCCGCCATGGCCGGCCTCTCCCACCCCAGCGTGAGTGATTTAGAGGCTGCTCACTGCGGATTCCAGCCTGCCGGCCCCTCCTCGCCTGGGGGCTGGACGCCAAGGAGATGACCGGGCCTCTGCCTGGGGCCTTCGGGCTGGAAAGCTCTGAGCCTTTGGTTTGAGTGGGGTCCTGTTGGGCCCATCCTTCCTCAGGCCTTCTGTCGCACGGGAGTGGGACAGGCTGCACAGAAATGTCATTATGTGTCCTGAAAAGGGGCGGAAGGGAAGGAGGAAGGTTGCCGTTTTGCCATCAGTACCCAGAGTGACCTTGGGCAAGTCACTCCTGTGTTCTGAGTCTTGGCTTTGCAGTTGGAGGCATCCTGTGATCTCCAGGGGCCTCCAAGTCCAGATACTTTAATGAGTCTAACTCTTCCCTGGAAACAACTCACATTTCTCATTTCACTTTCTACTTTCATTGATTCATCCTGCAAGCACCCACTCTGTGCCAGGCATTTTTCTCTCGCTAGGGATAGAGCAGTGGACAAAACAGAGAGGAATCCCTGCCCTCGTGGAAGCCACGTCCTCTAATCCTACTCATCCTCTTGCACACAGGAGAAAATGAGGCCGAGGAGGAAGGAGGCTGGGCCAGGATCTCCCAGCAGCGCGGGGAGCCAGTCCTGCCACCAGCCCAGCCGGGGAGTCGGCCGCTCCCACCTTCCGCTCCATCCCTGGGCTCCACGTCTCCAGGGAAGCAGAGTCCAACAGAAATGTGTGGGTCACAAATGCAAGCCACGTATAGCATTTTAAATTTCTTAGTAACCACATTTTTAAAAAGTAAAAAGAAACAAGTAAAATTCATTTCAGGAATATATTTTATTTAACCAATATATTCAAAATATATTGAATAAATATAGTAAATATAAAAATCATTAATAAGACATTTTACATTTTTTAACTAAATCTTCAAATTCCAGCACCTATGTTGTCTTTATGGCGCGTCTCAGTTCGGTCACCTGCATTTCAAGTGCTCAACAGCCACATGTAGCAGATGGCACCATCCTGGATGGTGCGGGTCTAAGGCTCCTCGTGTGTCTAACTCTCCACCATTCCTCAGTGGTCTTCAGAAGGTTGCCACACACGCACAGCGTGGCACGGGAAGGCTGCAGCTTGGCTCCTTAGACACAGGGAGCATTTTTCCTAGCACCTGGACACCACAGAATACCATGTAGCCAAAAATCAAAAAAGTCAAGAACATCATTTTATGGACTCATATGGAAAGCACACCAAGATATATCACTAAGTGAAAAGCACAAGATACAAACAGTGTATGGGCTACTGTCACTGCAGGAAATATTCATATTTTTTGGACATGCACCAACTTTCCACAGAAGGAGCCTTAAGAAGAGCTGGCTGGATGGGGCAGGGCAGGAGGGGGTTCTCATAGCACGTACGTTATACTTTCTGGGTTTTGAATATGTGGATGCATTACCTATTCAACATTAAAATAAAAGCTTCCATTGATGGGCACACGTGGGCACTCGAGGCCTGCCCGGCACCTTGGCTCCTGCACAGCCCTTGCCCCCGTTCCCCGGCAGTGCAGGGAGGAGCAGACACAGGGCAGGTCTCTGCTGTTGCTGCTGTTCCACAATAGGAAGAGAGAGGCTTGGCAGAGGCCCAGGGCAGGAAGACATGATATCAAGTGACTCTAAAGGGCTCTTTTGTTCCCGGAAAGGCAGTGGCTTCCACTCAGCATCCCTGCCCCCTCTCACAGCCCACTGTCTCTGGGATCCCTTCGCCACCTGCTGCAAGAGCATCATTTCTCCCCCGGAAGCGCCTTGGGCTAGAGGTGGGGAGCGGAGGGGGGCACTGGCTGGGAAGGGGCATCCTTCTCTCTTCCCAAAGGATGTCATTCACTCCTGGAATGTCATTTCCAGAGGCATGATGACACCCTGCCAGCTGTCCTCTAAATTCTGGCATCTCCAGCCTGCCTGTGACAAAGCAATAGAATTAAGAAAATAGAGCACGCGCGTGTTTGCACATGTGTGTGTGCACCTGCGCACATCTGTGGCCCACAGTCTGGTTAATTCCTCAACAAATACTCATCAAGTGCCTACTGTGTTCCCGTCACCATCCAGATCCTTTGGATCAGCCAGGAACGAGATAAAGTCCTGCCCTCATGGAGTTTGCAGTCCAGCAGTAGAAACAGACATTAAATTAAAAACAATGCACTCCTACCTGTTGTGATAAAGGGAAGGAAACGTACAGGAAACCGGGCACATGATCTAGTCTAAGGATCCGTGGAAGGCTGTGCAGAAGAACTGGCATTGAAGCTGAGTCTAAGAAATATATCTATCCAGGCTGGTAAGAAGTGGTGAGTGAGTCTTCCATGAACAAGAACCCCACAGACCCAACTGTTAACTTGCTCCATGTCCTTACGTGAAAAGTTTTTTTATTTGGAAATAGATTTAAAATTTCAAAGAAATTGCAAAAATAAAAACAGTACAAAGAACAGCTGTATTTTTTTTACCTAGATGATTCACTGTTGTTAACATCCTACCCCATCTGCTTTGTCAGTGGTTTGCGCTTCCTCATTCTCTGTCTCTGTCCACGTACATGTATATACACACATATGCATATTAAACATGTGCATGCACACACTTTTTTTCTGAACAATTCGAGGCCCTTACAGTGTGGCCCTTTAGCACTGAATACTCAGAATCACACACCCTTTCTGGGCTCGTTTGCTCAGTTAGAGCATGAGAAGGGTAAACCCTGTCACTGCCCCTGTCACTTCCCAGGGCAGTGACAAAGAGCACATGTGATCCTTCATGAACAAAGTCTTGGGCACATGGAGCAAAACTATTATTATCTTTTTGTAAAGCACTTCTTGGAATTTGGAAATGGAAAGCATCTTCCCAGAGAAATGCGCAGAGTTTCAGTTCCTCTAGAGGATAGTACCCACCTCCAGCCAGCGTGGCGCGCGTGTGTGTGTGTGTGTGTGTGTGTGTGTGTGCGTGCATGCACGTGAGTGTGCGTGTGCTGTGGAGGGAGGAGGTCCGCAGTGTTTCTCTGCAGCCCTCCTCTCTGTCAGGTGGCTGGGGCAGACCTGAGCCCTGGTGAGCACATTTCTGGCCCATCAGCTCTTCTTCGGCTCAGGAAAGCATCAGGAAGGCAATGGTGGCTGACAAGGACAATGCCCACCTGCCCCAGGGAGGGCTCCTTCTCCCGCATGAAATGGAACACAGCCAGTGGAGAAACCCAGTCCTGGCCAGCCAGACCTGCATTGAGGGAGCCGACAAATGCTCCCAGAGCACAATAAGCGAGGGTTGGGCCTCTCAGCAGGTTTTGAGAGCCATCCCCTTAATGAGAACGATAAATTCACAGGAGGCAGGGTGGTTGCCAAGCACAAGCAACTGACACACTTCTGGGGCACTCCTGGGCTTCACTGGCCCCAGGGGGCCACTCCTCTGAGCCAGCGTGGGACCTGCAAAATCAATGACTGGGCAGGGACAAGGCCCAGACCTACTGAGTCAGGACTTCCGGGCTCAGAGCCTGACAATTCGTATTTTTAAAAGCTTCCCAGGTGATGATCATTCAGGTTTAGCAATCACTGGCCTAGATACCGTCTTAGATCACTTGTAGCACTGAAATCCTTTGACGGTGTGAATGGGAAAAAAGACCTAGAGCTGGAATATATACGGACACAATTAAATGATGGTGCTTTTATCCCTTGAACCCAAGAAGGCACTTGATAACAGTTTCTCCGAAGTAGAAATCTCAGGCCCTTCGTCGGCAACCTGTGAATTCTGGAAGGGAAATGTGTACAGCCAAGCCTCAGGTGTGTGCAAGGGTGTCTTCCAGCGCCTCTCATGCCTTGGTTTATCTCAGCCTTCCCTGATGTACACAGAGCCTGCCCCAAACCTCAAGTTCTCCCTCAGTAGGAGAGAAGAGGCAGAGGGAGACAGGGAAGCAGCTAAGTTCTGCTCTGTCTGTGCTGATGAAAACTGGCGGCTGGCTGGTGCGGGCCAGCTCGCTGGAGCACAGCTGTGGGCAAGGCCAGGTGCAGACAGCTGCAGGAGCCCCGAGGGCCCAGCTGCTCTGGCCCAAGCTAGGGAGCAGCTCACTGACCGCAGGGCAGTGCTAACTCCACGCCCCTGGGCTTCCCCTGCCTCCGGCTGCCTGTAAGCTGTCCCCATGTGTGTCTTCGGCTAGCTTATTTTCTTTTCCTCCAGTTACCCACACCACTCAATGCAGTCACTCTGCCTCACCCTGGAGGTTTCTTCTTGAGTTTCTAGGCAAACACTGGGATGCTGGGGCCCTGCAACCTTATCCCTGCTATCATTAAACTGTGAGGGTCCCAGGAGCCAAAAGCTGCACCTGCCCCTCCCCTGCCTTAGGGCATAGCACTGCCCCTGCAGGCCGCAGGGTCTGAGGAAGTGGAGGAGAGAGGGAGGCAGGGAGGCAGCAGTACATGGGAAGGAGAGGGAGGAAGCGAGGGAGGAAGGAAGGAAGGCTGCAATAAATCTGCAATAAAATCCAGTTCTTATTCTACCTACTGCATCAGATTTCTCCCCAGGGCCTCTTCCAGGAAAGCTCCCTGGTCAAACCCAGTTCATAACTACTTCCCTCCCTCCCCCACCACTCTAGGACTCTTCTTGCAACTGGAAGAATGTGAACTAAACTAAAAGTGTCAACTAAATGGACTTTACAAATGGTTTTCCAGACATGAGAAGCCACCCACCTAGCACATAGAATGAATAACTGACTGATTGAAAGAATAAACATCTCCGAATGTCCAAATCTGACTTATTCTTCAAGATCCAGAAGTAAGAGCCACCTCCTCAGGGAAGTCTTTCTGGATTTCTCTAACTGGAGGTGATTGCTCCCTCCTCTGAAATGACATAGCACATTACCCATCCTTCTTGGGCTGAAGGGCTGCAGCTCCCTGCCTTGTGATACAGCCACTTTATGTACATGACAAAGGTGATGCAAAGGAAACAGCAAAGCTTGCGGTCAGATTTCCCCAAGGTTAAATCCCACACCTCCCTCTTACTGGCTGTGTGAACGTGCAGGAGTTGCCCACCCTCTGTTCCTTCATGTGTACAATCTGGACAATAACTACACCGTGAGATTGTTGTAGGGATTAGCAACGTGTAGACAGTCATAGGGGTCACCTTATTTCCATATTCCCTTTCCTTAAGGCCCAGGGAAGAATCGCACTTCTCTCCCCTGCCTGAAGTTAGGTCTGGCGATGTGACATCCTCTGGTCAATGAAATGCGAGCAGAATAATGGGTGTCACTTCCAGGCAGAAACATTTCAAAGCCCAAGCACAATTTTCTATGCTCTCTTTCCCTGCTGCAGCGAATCCTACAGGCCCGTGTTGAGATGATGTGATGGCAAGATGGTAGAGCCCCCATCGGATTGGCAGCCATGAGCAGAGGCTGTCCCTGAAGAGCTATGTTGAGGATGTAATATCAGTGAGAAATAAACTTTTATTCCTTCCAGCTACTGAGAAGGGGACCGTTCGTTACCACAGCATTACCTCGCCTATCCTGACTAATACAAGACATGTCTGTAGGACCCTTAGCAGGGCTCTCATACACAGTAAGTGCTTGATGAATATGCCATGATTGGAGAAATTTACAAACAAATGTATGAACAAATGAATGAACTAGTAAATACTTCCAAACTGGAGCTGCCTTCTCTAAGGAAAGTTTGTGACAACTCTCCTGGCTCCTTTGTGGGGAATATAAATGTCTTACGCAGATGCCACTGGTGGCCAGGTTACACCTGGGCATGGGGACGGCTGCCCTTTATGACTTTGTATTCCCACCTATCCAGGGCCGCAACGTCACCCAGGTAAGTCCTCATATCTCGCTGGACACCACCCTGACACCTGTCCCTGAGGGCTCATGGGAGTTGGGGCTCTCGGTTCCAGAGTGTTTGCCACGGGAGATCCCGTCTGGAGAGCCAGACTCCCAGCAAAGCCACCGTGAGCCTCCTCACCACCCACGAGGCACAGCCCAGGGAGAAGAGTTGCGGAGAGGGGATAAGACGCAGCTAATAGCTGTTCTTCTCCAGTCCCGGAAACTGAGAGACTTTTACAGGGGGCTGCTTAGCACAACCAGGACTGACCCAGGTGAGGACAGACAGACCACAGACCTCAACCCAGAATGGAGCCAAGTACTGACACGGGCAACCCCCATGTAGTGCACAGGAGTTTGTAGCTTACCAAGTATTTTCAGATCCAGTGTCTACTCTGGTCCAGATAACAACCTGATGAAGTCACCTAGATTGGAATCATCATTGCCCCCATTTTACAGAAAAGGAAACTAAGGCTCAGAACAGGGAGATGAAATTTTCAAGACTCTCCAAAGCATCTGGAGGGGGCAGGTTCAGTCCCTGATATTGGGGTCTCCCTTGGAGTCTTCCCCCTGCCCACTGAAGGGGAGGCTGTGCCCTTTTTCGTTTCCTGCGTCACTTTAAGGACATCCTTTTTGCTCCTGCCGAGACCCACTGCTTGATGAAGCAAGCATATGGCGTGTTCACCCAAAAAAATCTTTAAAGATTGTTCCCCACAACCATAAAAACAATTTAAAAAGAGAGAGTGAGAGACAGAGAAAATCCCAGAAATCCAGACCTGGGGCGGGGGGGGGAGGGGAGGCCGGCATCCTTCTGAAGCACTGAAAAGGGAGGCGTGTGCACGAGAGGTGGCGCAGCAACGCCCCGGGTGTGCTGTGACCAGTCACGACTGAGTGGACTTGAGGCTACAGCTGGGAAGGAGCAAGGGTCAAGGCCAAAAGGCAAGGAAAATGGAGCTGGGAGAGCGAGTGCCAGGTCAGGAGCGGGGAGGGTGGGGACCGAGGACAGGCCCAGGAAACCTGAGGGTGCTGAGGCTCCCCGTTCTGTGGTGTTTGTGTGGGTCTGAGGACAGGCGTGGTGACCACAGGGGCCTTGCAGGGTGGGGTGTTCCTGGCTGCAGTTTCCTCTTCTGGCTGGTGAAGGGGTTGATACTAGCTCCCTTCACCTCTCCCCAGCTCTGACATTGAAACGGTTTTCACGAACTGAAAGCCTTTCGATTCTCCACGTCTAGACCACTGGGGGCTGTGCCACACCCAGACTCGTAGCTACACGGCAAGCACAGGAGCTGCTGCACTGTCCCCTTTAGTCCTCGCAACCCAGAAGGAGAGCGGTTCAGTCCTGCAGTACTGCTGGGGAAACGGAGGCTCTGAGTGGTGAAGGTACTTTGCCCAGTACTACAGCCAGTAAGTGGAGGAGGCCAGGTTTGAATCCGGTCCTGCCTGGCTGCAAATCTCAGGCTATTTCCACTGCATCGTGCTGCTTCCCAAGCTCACAGGAAAGATCCACCCAGAGCAACAACCCCTTAGGGTGGTTTCTTTCAAAGCTGGCCACCTACATCAACAGAGGACTAAAAAGGACCAATGATAAGATTCCATCTCTCTTTCCTTGCCCAAAGAAAATGAACACAAACCAAGGGAAGTGGTGCAGAAAGCCATTTGCCCCAATGTCCTTGCCAGAGACAAACAGATAACACTTATTTATTTGCAAGTTTGGTTAACTATTAACTCAGCACCCAAGGGCGCTGTCCAATACAAGCAAGACAAAGTCCTTGCCCTCATCTTAGGAGCTCTGAACTAAGCCAAAGGAGCCTGAGCATCCACCATACCGCTGTCCTCACACACTGAGAAGCCCCAGCACTGGGTCCCTCCCCCTCACCATCACAGCATTGCAACAATGGCAGCACAGGTGCCTTCACGACCTGGAGAAGCAACGAGAGCTTAACCCTCAGGTCAAGCTAACTGTCTCCTAACGTGCAGGAGAACTAACTCAGTTTGTACCTTATGCTTGCTTGGGCAACCATTCCAGGAAGTGATTTTGCTTCTGCATATACCCACATGGGTGCCACCCACTCTCACTTTGGGTCTCACCGGCTGTGACCGGGCAGAGACTCCACATCACAATGGCCTTTCAAGAGGAATAGCCACCACTCTCTTGGGTGGTTCAGGATGGGAGTCACCTCTCCAGGTGCATCAGAGTTTCTGTCCTCAGCTGGGTGCATTACCATGCACCTCTAGTCCCAGCTACTCAGGAGACTGAGGTGGGAGGATCCCTTGAGCCCAGGAGTTTGAGGTTGCAGTGAGCTGTGACCACACCACTGCACTCCAGCCTAGGTGACAGAGCGAGACCCTGTCTCTGAAAAAAAAAGAATTTCTGTTCTCTGGGCCCTCAGTGTATCTCTATTTCTGTCGTCTTCCCACTGGCTAAGAGATATATGCCCTAAGCCTGTGTCCACTGCTGCTGGGGGCATGCTCAGTGGCAGGAGGGGAGCAGGGCAGTGACAGATCTCAGGTGGTGCTGGATATGAGCTTGGCCACCTCTTGAACATCTGACATTTCAACTCTCAGTTACCACAGGTGCCAACTTGCCCTTCCAACTAGGTCATAAAAGCAAATGACCTATCTGGAACTCTGCTTCCCTTCCTTAACTAAACCCCACTATCCGTGTTACGTCAAAATCTTAGGAAGTAGGACGTTGCTGCTGGCAATAAACCTTACCCATTAGAGCACCTGGGGAATAAAAAGAGGAAAAAAAAAAAACGGTGTCTTCCTCTTCAGTAATTGACAACTCAGGCATAACCATAAGTTTCAGGCTGATGGCTCCAACAGCAGGACTGGAACCTAAAAGAAAGCAGACAATGGGCCCAAAAGAAACGAACCAGGGAGCAAGACCACCCTTGTCAGTACTTCCCGGTGAAGGTACGGTGCCATCTGCAAATACACCGTCACTCTATTTGTTCTTGTTACACTGTGGGACTAACGGCCACCCCAACCTCTCTTCACACCTTGGAGACGCTGTTTATGTTTCTGTCTAGAAGGACCTTCTCTGCCCCAATCATTCCCACATAAGGACAATGCCACCACCTCAGTGAAGCCTCTCCTAACCTACACGGCCCTGAACTTCACCATCAGAATCAACTGTTCCCTCCCGTACCACTCCCTGTCTTAAGCATAGGTACTGACAGCACTTACCACGTTTTATTGTACTTCGATCTTTTAAGCATCAGACTGTTAGAATACTCCAAGTTGTTCTTAAGTAGGGAACATATTTTACAAACCCCAGCCCTGCCTTGTAATAGCTGCTCAGCAAAGGTTTGTTAAATAAATTAGTGAATGTCTGGATAAAATACCTTTATAATCGCAAACCACTTCTTTACTTGATCCTCACAGCATCCCTCATGTAGGGAGAACAAATTTTACTATCCCCACTTTCAGATGAGAATAAGCGCACAGGCTCACTCGCATTTACTCTTATGTTCAATGTATGCGAGTTTCAATCTAGAAAAGGGCTTCTCCATGTGCACACGAATCTCCTGGGGAGCCTGGCAGAATGTGGATCCTGATTCGGTGGGTCTGCTGTGAGGCCTCAGTCCACATTTCTAACATATCCCAGGTGACGCTGGTGCAAGGACCTCACTTCGAGTCTTACCTGCTAACAGCCTGGCCGAGAGAAAGAAGAGACCTGATTAGTAGTAGTGCGTAGCAGGAACTGGAACTCTGATACCTTAGGAAGGAGGATGGATAGACAGCACTGTGTCCATTTTGCAGGTGTGGAAACTGAGAGACTGGCCGACTGCTCCAAGGTTGAACCCATCCTTCTGACACCTGTTCAGTGCTGTCTGCCACCTACTGCTCGGCATGCTGGAAGATTTCAGAGACGAAGGCACCACCTCCTGTCCTCAAACAGGTGACAAGGGTGATGCATGTGCACCAGGGACTATGACGTACGGTTGAATGAGAGTAAAGCCACAAATCCAGAGGTGGGCGAGCACGTGCCAGCCAGATCTTACGCAAAAACGTGCCACGTCTTTGTTTTCTACTCGTGGTCCAATTACACTAGAGATGGGGTCTTCTTCCATCAACCCAATCCCTTTAAAAGAAAGAAGAAAAGAAAAAAATCCGGTGGCTTTAGGGTTTTTCTTTTAAGCCCTGAACTTCTTCAGTGGAAAGTGCTGCCCTTCCGACCTGTTGATGTAATTGCCATAATTGAAGATTCCAGGCCCCATGTGGGTGGACAGGGCCCCATTCATCCATCGGGTCAGCAAAGTGTAAACCTGCTGAGTCCTTCAGATGCCCTGTCCGCAGCCTCCCCCTCCCAGCCCTGCAGGCTGGGCTCCCCGCAAGGCCAGGGCAGCCAGGCCCAGGCTGGTCCCTCCCTCCATCTGGGAACGGTGCCTAATTAAGGGGTCTGTTCTCATCTCCACGGGGCCGACTTAACGCCTTCTGACAGTAATGAGAGACACACGTGTGGGGGTGGGGGTGGGAAGGACGGCCCCCCTGCTGTCTTAGCACCCTATTAAACAGCAAGTCTAACACAAGTGTGTGAGTGCACACACACGCACACACACTGCAATTCTACAGTAATCACCATCAAACCTTTAAAGCGACAAGGAGCTGCTCCAATTCTGAAAGAGGAAGAAACCAGAGAGAAGAAATAACCTGCCTAAGGGCATGCAGTGAGTCACTGTCACTGGGACCCAGGTGTCCTGTTGCACCTCACAGCACAGACTTCCCCGGTGGAGGGTGGGGCTCTCCACTGGGGCCCCAGGGGAGCACATGTGAGAGTGGGGGAGCAGCCAGTTCCCAAGGGCCAGCCAGAGCAGAGCAGAAAGGAGCCCCGAGAGCAGGTTCCACTGGGGCTGAGGTTTTCAGTGGTCTCTGGGATGCTCTTTGATCACATGACAAAGCCAACCTCAGAGTGGGACAATCACTGCTGCAGTTGGATCCATACTTAATCCTGCAGGCACTCTTGTGTCCCTGTCTAACCTTTCCTGTCCTCCACAGTCCTCACTCCTCACTCCCAGCCCCTCTCCTGCCCCATAACAAGCTGCCCTGCATTGATTCTCTTCCGCTTCCCCAGCAGAGGAAACTTGCCAAGTGATGGGCACACAGTGGGCTCTCATGTGATTGTCATTAAATATAAGAAAAGTCAAGCTGATGTTTGCTCCAGCTCTGAGTCATGTTAGTTCATTGGTTTAATCACAATTTTGCTTATAGAAAGGGCCAGGGAAGCCCCCAAGCTGCAAGGAGGGCAAAAATGCTCAAAATAACCTGGACCCAGTCTCAGAAGTGCTGGCCCATTGATAAAGACAGTGGATGAAAGAAACAGAATATTTCAGTTGTGTCCAATTCCAATTCCAATGGCACAGGGATGAATCCCAAAAGAGAAGCCAACAATATCCTGGGTATGTATTATACAATACAACCCGGGGATGTAGATTCCTTCCAGAAGCCCCTTCACTAGCATCTCTGCCCTCATCTCCCCTCTTTCCACCTCCCAATCTCTGTGCACACCAGCTCTCAGCATGATGGATCTCCCCACTTTTATTACATCACAGCCCCCCTGCTCAAAGCTTTCAATGGCTCCCTATTTCCCTTGGCATGAAATCTGCATTGCCTGGCTCTCAGGGTACTCCTCATTCCGGTTTGGCCTTAGCTCAAAACCATAGTTTCCCACTGTTCTCCAGAGTTTCTCCCACCCCTTTGGTCAAGCTGGTCTTCTACCCAAACTCAGACATTATATAACAGAGGCTGGGAGTGAAGGTGAAATTTGGAGCCAAAAAACCCAGGTGTGAGTCTCAGATCTACCATTTGATCTCTCTGAGCCAAGTTCCTCATGAGTAAAAAGGGAGATGATCCCCACTTTGTGGGGTCAGTGCTGCAATGGAAGGTAAAGTATTTTACAAATTGTAAAAGGCTAAAGGAATGATAGTTGTTCATATCTAGCCATGATTATTTCCACCTCCAGTGCTGCCTTTGATCTCATGACTCACTTCCCTTGCCCTTCTCCATATCCTACGCCCAGTCAAACCCAACTCCAGCCCTGCCTCCTGTAGAAAACCGTGCCTGATAACTCCAGTTCCTACTGACCCTGGCATTTGAGGTCCCACTCATAAATCATCTTGGTTTGTTCATTGTGGCTTGTGCATGTCAGCCTTAGAACTCCAAGCTTATTATTATCTACTTGTAGATAATGGAAATTCAGGTTGCTTACAATTAAACACTAAATATACTTATGATAGCAAAGTTCAAGATAAAAATAATGTGAAAAATGAGAAACATCACTAAGGAATGTACTAGTTTGCTCGAGCATTCGTAACAAAATTCCATAGACTCGATGGCTTAAACAACAGAAATTTATTTTCTCACAGTTCTGGAGGATGGAAGTCCAAGATCAGGTTGCCAGTACGGTGAGGTTCTGGTAAGGACTTTCTTCCTGGCTTGCAGACAGTTAATGTGACATCTTGCTATGTCCTCATATGGCAGAAAGAAAGAGAGAGAGGTGTCTGGTATCTCCTCTTATAAAGGCACTAATCCTATGGTGAGGGCTCCACCCTCGTGACCTTATCTAAACCTAATTACCTAATTACAAAGGTCTCATCTGCAAATACATCACTTGGGGGTTAGGGATTGAACATATGAATTGGGGGAGGGGGACACAATTCAGTCCATTGCAGGGAGAAGAGGGACAATTATGTTAGAGTCCAAGTGAAACTGGCTACTGCAGCTAAGTACCATTGAAGGGGTCATCCTCATTTTCTCTTCTTCACGTTTCTGTAGAGGAGAGACTTGCACTCCCCAGCCCACAAAGGGGCAGGGTTGGAGCAAAACTTCCCCACGTCTCCTCTGGAGAGAAGGAGTAGCTAATGGGTGGATGAGGGCCACATTTACCAGCAGGTGGTCATTGAGTAGTAGCACTGGGATGCAGCCCCTGCTTTTGCTCCCTTGGTCTCATCAGAGCAGAGAAGGTTCCTGCTTCCCATCCCCTCCTGGACTTCCATGATTAGTCGCCTGCTCAGGTAATCACCCCTCACTGCCACCTACCAGCACCACCAAGCTGGAAGGTCATCATTCTCTTGTTCCTTTGACTCCTCTCATTTTCTAGAAGTAGGCCCGAATCTTTTCCTTGCAGGAGCTTGAATAAGTGGACTCACCATGTGCTTGGCAGAGCATGCAGGTCCCACAGTCTAGCTCAGGGAGGGAGCAGGAGGTCCCATTCCATCCCCCACCACAGCGGTTACAAGAGAACCCTGCCATTTGGGAAGCTTACCTCGCTCGCCATCCTCCAGCTGGTACTCCGCGGTGCATTTAGCCAGTGGGCTTGAGCCTGTCTCAGTCACCCCAATCACTTCCAGCAAGCACCAGTGTGCACCATGAGCTTCTTGATAGCCAAGGTCCTGCAGTTCAATAAAAAATGGAAATACTGCTGAAGTTAAAGAGAAATACTATGGCCTCATATAAGGGACATTGAGTAACATAATGGATGGAGTACTTAATGATGGATTGGCAGAAGATGCCAAGTGTCTTCACATGGCTACTTTTGGTAATAACTTGTAATAAAAGACTAAGGGCAATGTAATAAGTTCTTATTCAACACAAGGGAGTTGGACTAATGCAATTCAACCTTTTTGTTTTCTGTTGACATAATCAAATATAAGGAAAGAGCTTAATTTGTTGTCTCAATCATGTGTTGGGCAGGATATAATTAGCAGACAATTTAAAATTAACCTCATGCACTCCCATGTACCATGAGAATAAAAACTGGTGTGACCCTTTGGAAAGCAATTTCACAATATGTATTGAGAGTCGTAATAATGACCTTCTCTTAACTAGCAATGCCACTTCTGCAAATTTATCCTAAGAAAAATAAAATTTTAAAAAATTACATGCTTAAATACATTAGGAAAATCATGGTACATAAATGATGAAAAATTATTCAGCCATTTGAAATGAAGTTTATGAGGAGTTTATGTTGTTATAATGTTATATGGCAAAAGCACATCATAAATTGTATACAATATACACATTGTACATACAATGATCTTAGTCCTATAAAATCATGAAGAAAGGGAAGAAAAATATCGAATAATGAAAGTAGTTATCTTCTTTCATCTTTTCTGTATTTTCCTATTTTTTTCAATTAATGAATATTTTGTCATTGGAAATAAAATTAAAATGAACTTTACTATATATGTTTTTATATATGTTTATATATATATTAGCTATCCATAGATCATCACACTTTCTTTTTCTTTTTTTCTGGAGACAGAGTCTCACTCTGTTGCCCAGGCTAGAGTGCTGTGGTGTCAGCCTAGCTCACAGCAACCTCAAACTCCTGGGCTTAAGTGATCCTCCTGCATCAGCCTCCCAAGTAGCTGGGACTACAGGCATGCACCACCACGCCCAGCTAATTTTCTCTGTATGTTTTTAGTTGTCCAGCTAATTTCTTTCTATTTTTAGTAGAGATGGGGTCTCGCTCTTGCTCAGGCTGGTCTCAAACTCCTGACATCAAGCGATCCTCCCACCTCAGCCTCCCAGAGTGCTAGGATTACAGGTGTGAGCCACCGCGCCCGGCAGATCATCATAATTTAGACACCAGCCTGCTGGACAACAGAGCTGGAATTCTGTTGCGAAAATTAAGAGATACACTTACCACCTCATCCAAGTAAGGGGACATCTCACTTCCATCCAGAAAGAAAATATCTGTTGCTAGTGGGCAGGACCCATCTTTTTTTAAACAAGGAGCTTTGGAGGTGACTGGACACTGGTCAGCTGTAGCCTCTCTGAGGGCAAGAGACAGATTTTTCCACTTTTTCTATTTATGCCCCTGTGTGTGACTATCACTTTTACCTGTCAGAGGGCCAACTAACTAGTTGTTGGGTTAACTGGTTGATCTAATGATTTGTCTAGCTGGCTCATTAAGGACATCATAGGTACTCAATACATAGCTCCTGAATGATTGAATGAACGAAATAGATATCATTTAGCTTCTTGACTGGGAAATGCTGAAAGAATGAAACACTCCTACATAGGCTTCAATGTCCAGCTTGCACTGTGTTTCCTCAGGGGTCTCTGCCAGACCACTTTGCCCTTGCTCCTTTCTCTGGAAGCATTAATCTCTCCTGTACCCCTCTCCCCTTGTGGCCTGGTACAGACCACTCCTGTACCATCTGAGTCACTATCCCAGCCTAGAAGCAATTTGCTCATTTGTCTGACTTCCTCACTTGAATCTGAACTCCTTGGGACAAGGTTTTGCAGACTGTTCTTTGTTTTAAAATCTGCCTCTAATGTTATTAGCAGAGAGTCTAGGACACATTCATTCAACAGGACACATAATAGGAGTTCAACAAATATTTGTGAATAAAGAAACAAATGAGCAAAACGCAAGGATATTTTAAGTACCAATGAACCACCCAGCCCTGAGCTAGGTGTAGTGACTCAGGGCATGAAGGAACCCCAGGAGAATTAGCATAACTTTTATCACGCTTCATTGCAATGCATCATTTACTTGTTTCTCTTCCCTTATAGATTATAAGTGCCAAGAGGGCACAGGCTGTGTCTGTCTTATCCACTCAGCTAACCCCAGCAACTCATACCATGCCATTTCTGTTGAAGCAATAAATGGTGGCAAGGGCACCCCAATTTTCAGTATCGATTTCCTCCAATTGTAGCTACTTGCTGAGCTAAACAGCACATTCTGTGTCATGATGTGCAGCCTGGCCCCTTCCTGTTCTTTCTCTTGCTTTCTTATTGACATCTAAATGCTGCCGGGCATTGGGCCGGGGGCTGGGGGAAGGGGGTTCTCTCTTCAGCTGAAGATTCCCTGGAGACTTTAGCAGGAATCACAGCAAATCCTCAACAGACAAGAAGCCTCAAAGGAGAATGTTAATCCTCCCCAAGCAGGTGGCTGAGCAACAGGTAACAGGAATAATTCACCCCAGCAATCACCTCAGAATTCCATGTATGTCTTTAAATTTCCTTCTACAAGATGATTTCCTTGTAGAAATCAGGACAGGTGCAACCAAGGCAGGGGAAGGAGAGATTCCCTACCCTAAAGTCTGGAAACAAATGCAGTTATGGGACATAGGGCTCTATCCTTGCATTTTGCAAAAATATGTCATAGGCTGTCCCTTGTTCAGTTCTACATTAGCCAAAGTCTCCGTTATAAATCAATTTACAAATATGCGGAGCTCAGACGGACTTCCTCATTCATATTTCACTCACTGGCTCCAACTCTTTCTGGAAATATCCTTTTTGATGGAGCAGCCTAGAGCATCCTAAAGAGGACGCTCTCCAACTTCAGTGTACCTAAGAATCAATGGCGAGATGTCTGAGACCCTTTCCAGAAACTCTAATCTAGTAGGTTTGGAGTAGAAGCTCAGAATCTGCATTTTAATTGACTCCCTGCTAAGGACTGAATTGTGTCTCCTCTAAATTTATATGTTGAAGTCCTGACTCCTAATGCAGTGATATTTGCAGACAGGACCTTTGGGAGGAAATTAGGTTTAGATGACATCATGAGGGAGGGAACTCATGACGGGATTAGTGCCCTTATAAGAAGAGACCAGAGATCTCTCTCTTTGCTCTCAAGCATCCAGGAAAGGCCAGGTGAGGACAGCCAGAATGCAGCTATCTGCAAGCCAGAAAGAGAGTCTTCACCAAACAGACACCCTGCTGGCACCCAGAAACCCTGCTGGCACCTTGCTCTTGGACTTCTAGCTTCCAGAACTGTGAGACAAATTCCTGCTGTTGGTCGGGCGCGGTGGCTCACGCCTGTAATCCTAGCACTCTGGGAGGCCGAGGCGGGTGGATTGTTTGAGCTCAGGAGTTCGAGACCAGTCTGAGCAAGAGCGAGACCCCATCTCTACCAAAAATAGAAAGAAATTAATAGAACATCTAAAAATATATAGAAAAAATTAGCCGGGCGTGGTGGCGCATGCCTGTAGTCCCAGCTACTTGGGAGGCTGAAGCAGGAGGATCGCTTGAGCCCAGGAGTTTGAGGTTGCTGTGAGCTAGGCTGACGCCACGGCACTCACTC
>CAUYSK010060434.1:0-49491 GCA_963575035.1 Avahi laniger
TCATTACGAGGTTAGTTAACTTTAAAATTAACAAATAGTTTTCATTTTCTGAAATTATTAAGTACATAGTAGTTAGATTTTTACAAAATAATATACATTTTTATGTATATCTATTGAAGTTTTTTGAATGTGACCTTATTCGATTACAGTTAAATTAATGCAGCCTTCCAGCATGCAAAGGTTCCCCACCCCTGAGCCAGTCTATGCCTTTTAAGTGGGTCATTTAGACTGTGAACATTGAGAGTTAGTATTGATATGTCGGATGCTGTCCTGTTCAACATGTTGGATGATGCCTTACTGTTTTTTTTTTTTCCTCTTGTGCTATTGTTTTATAAGAGCCGTGAGCTATACTTTTGGGTGTTTTTGCACTGGTTGGTATCTATTGTGCTGCTGCATGTATAATTCACTTTTGAGCATTTCCTGTAGGGAAAGCCTAGTAGCCACAAATTCCCTTAGTATTTACTTTTCTGGGAAAAATTTATTTCTCTTTCATTTATGAAGCTTACATTAGCAGGATACAAAATTCTTGGCTGGCAATTATTCTTTTTAAGGAGACTAAAGATAAGACTCCATTCCTTTCTAGCTTGTAATGTTTCTCTTGGGAAGTCTGCTGTTACTCTGATGGATTTTCCTTTGTGAATTACTTGATGTTTTTGCCTCATGGCTCATAGGAGTTTCTCCTCCATATTGACTTTGGTCAGTCTAATGACTACATGCTTTGGTGATCCCCTTTCTGCAATGAACCTCCCAGGTGTTCATGGAGCACTTCTTTTATTTGGATGCCTAAATTTCTAACAAGACTAGAGAATTTTCTTCAATTTATTTCCTCAAATACATTTTCTAGACCTTGTACTTTTTCTTCTTCATTCTCAGGGATACCTATGATTCTTATATTTGGCCATTTTACATTATCCCATATTTCTTTTTGACTTTGTCCATTCCTCTTGATTCTTTGGTCTTTAGTTTTGGCCGACTGGGTTAATTTTAAAGAGTTGTCTTCAAGCTCTGAATTTGTTTCTTCTACTGGGTCTAGTCTATTCTTAAAACTTTCTACTTTTTTTTTTTGTATTTCCATAAATGATTTTTTTCATTTTCAGAAGTTCTATTAGATTTCTTTTTAATATATGTATCTCTTTAGTAAATTTTTCATTTATTTCCAGAATTGTTTTTCTGTTTCTTTGAGTTATTTTTTCATTTTCTCCTGGATCTCATTGAGCTTCCTTACCATCCATATTTAAAATTCTTTATCAGTCATTTCACTATTTTCATTTTAATTGGAATCTATTGCTAGAAAGCCAGTGTGCTCCTTTGGGGGTGTCCTTTCATTCTAATTGTTCATACCGCTGGAGTTCTTGCACTGATTTCCTGTCATCTAGAGCAACTGTAACTTTCTGTTTTGAGATTTTCTTTTGATTAGATGGCACTTCCCCCGCCCCCCATTCTTAAGGGTGTGTCTGTAGCATATGGTGGGTAAGGACCTTTGTTTTATGCTTTTCTGACATTTCATTTCCTTCTTTAATCATTTTTAACAATTTTTTTTTACAATATCCCTCTAACAATCTGTTACTTAACTTTCTTTGGGTTTTAACCCTTTTGTTTGTTATTTGTGTGTGCTATCACTCATCATGGACTATGCCTTCCTGTGTTTCATCATCCTGGGCTGGGCACTCATTTTCAGCTACTCCCCACCCCAGGACAACAGCAATGTCAAGCTTACTTTTCTGATACTTCTTATTTGGCTTGAGGATTCTCCTACTCTCCTTATTTCTTTAAGGACTCAATTGTGTATTTAGAAACATGTTTATCAATACTTTGTCTACCTTTCCTGGGTAAACTTCAGGTTATCTAATCCAAATTATTGACAGAAACACACATTACATCCTTGAAAATTAAAATGAAAAAAACAAGAAGAACACAAATAAAATAGAAAGGAAGGAAAGAAGGAAGGAAGGAAGGAAGGAAGGAAGGAAGGAAGGAAGGAAGGAAGGAAGGAAGGAAGGAAAGAAAGAAGGAAAAGAATAAAGACACTATTGCTCCTTCCTGGAACACTTCATTCGGCTTACTTCTAGTCATCTTTCAGACTTCAACTTAAATAGTACCTTCTTAAGAAAACCAATTAGTTCTTCTTACTATTCCCATGACTCTCTCTATTTCCTCTATAATAATTCTCACCAGGATTTATTGAAATTAGTTGTTGCCTATCTTTCTTTCCAGGTAAATTAGAAGAGTGAGAGCTGGATGATTTCTTCTTTTATTTAACAAATATTTATTGGGCCCTGCAGATAGAGTAATACATAAAATAGACAAAGCCACTACTCTCATGAAGCTGACATTCTAGAGAGGGAAGATAGAAAATGGGTGCACACATAGTTGTGAATAATACACACAAATGGTGATAAATGCTACAGAAAAAACTAAAGCATGGTGAGTGGATGTAGAGTGGCATAAGAGAGGGAGTCTGACTGAGATAAGGTGGGCCAGGAAGGAACCTCAGCTCTGATGACTCGACCAGAAACCTGATGAAGGTGAGATGAAGGAGCAAGCCATGGCTGTTTCTAGGGGAAGGGCACAGACCTCTTCAGGGAAACATGCATTGTGTTTGGGGAAGAGTGTGTGAGAGCAAAGGAGTGGACAAGAGGTCAGAGACAGAAGCAGATGGGATAACGTAGGGCCTTTTAGGCCGATGGAAGGACTTCGGATATTATTATGAATGAGTTTTGATTCCTCTGGAAGGTTTTGAATGATCCTGCTCACATTTCAGAAGACTACCTCTGGTTGCTCTGTTGTAACAGGAGTGGAAACGAAGTGGCAAACCAGGAAGCTAATGCAATTGTTTAGGCAGATAAAAGATGGTAGACTAGAATAGTAAGTGCAGAGATGGTGAAAAGTGATTGGATTCTGGATTTACTTTGAGGGTAGAGTTGGGTGGATTTCTGACCGTAACCCTCTATTTCATGACTTTATAAATAATTCCTGAATAGAGGGTCTGGCTTCGTATTTGTGAAATGAATGAGTGAGTAAATGAATGAATGCATAGCTATCAGGCCCTTCTTGGTGATGCCATTTCCATTAATGAAATGAAAATTCTCAAACGCTATGAAAACTATGCATGCTTTGCTGCTACAGTTAAAGTAGATCTAATGTAAATACTATTGACCATATTTTGTAAGCAACAGATCCAGCATGTATATTAGGTCTCGTTCTTCCTGGCCCACTGCTTTTATTTTTTTTTACAAATTTTCTGCCTATTTTCCATCTTCTGCTAGCATTTGGAATTTCTCTATGTCAGTTCTCTGACGGCCATTCAAATAGGCTATCAATAAATTTATCTCATTCATACATTTGTTATGAAATACTTATTTATGTTTTAAAGAAAAATGTAGTTGACCAAATAAAACAAGATTTTGATTTCAAAATGAACGCTAGACAGTTCACATTTTTCTATCAATTTGTTTCAGGACAATATTGAGTGGAGTTGACCGATAAAATTCACTGTTCAGTGAAAGACATCAAGATACATGTTAGATATTGTTCAGCTCTTGAAACAATTTGGTGACTAGATGTTAATGTGGACATTCCTACCATCACTTTTAACAGACTTCAATGAAATTTAAAAGTGACAGAGATAAATGTCTTAAATGAATCTGTAAATTCATTGATAATTTTCTAATCAATCCTACTTTTATTAAATTATCTTGTGAAAATTTAATTAAAATTTTAATTAATTTCATTTCTGAAATGCAATGTTGTCTTCTAATCATGTGATTACACCAAGTGAAGTCTGACGTTCACAAAAATACTAGTTAAAATGTCTAAAATCACAGAGTGTACATTGTTTTTTCTCTGTAATACACATAACCTAGAAAAGTGCCCTGTGATTAGTGTTCTTTATGCTTCATATAATACATTAACAGTATCTAAAGTGTTGATACTATAACAAGCTTTCAAGTACATAAACAGTGCCAAGGGAGATTGGTGCCAAACGTGTTCAGCTTTCATGGTGGCAACTTCACAGAAGAGACAGGTAGTTTAACAATGTCTATTGCAAGGGAAACTTCAAAAATCACATCTTGAGTTGGAAAGAACTTGAAAGATGGTCTCCTTCTAGTCCTACATTCCTCTTAGACTTTATTTGATTTGGGCTTGCAGTCCCTTTGCTACACTAATCTTGATAATGCATTTCAATTCCAGCAGTCTGCCGGGCTCTGCAGTGGGGTGATTCTAGGAAAGAATAAGGGTCCTTCCTGCCCTTGGTGATCCCAGAATCTACCAGAGTCTCTGCAAGTTTTCCAAAGGTTGCCTAGATTTGGCAATTTGCTTCCCCACAGAAGTTAAACAGGAGCTCTAAGACTTTATTTCACTTAACAAAAAAAAAAAAAAAAGGAAAGAAAGAAAGAACATCAAAGATAGGGTCCAGGTTTTGTGCTGCGCTCACTTGAGGTTGGAGAGAGAGAGAAGAGGCTGGTGAGACCATCTCTAGCATACATTTACAGAACCATCCTTCCAGGCTAATGCCACATGAAAGCAAATGAGTCTTCTGTTCAGTCCTTAAGAGAAATGGAGTAGCCTCTGCCAGTGCACACTCTCTTCCCTGTGTTTTATTTTAGTCTGGTACCATGAGCACAGCATGACTGTGAAGCTTGTCTTCTCTCTCTCTCTCCCCCTCTGTCCATCGCTACAGTAATGTCGCCCACAATTTCACAGCGGTTAACTTTAAACCAAGAGAGAGAATGCCCTAAACCAGTCTTTCATTAGTGACAATAATCACTACATCCGTCTTTTATTAATGACAATAATAGCTAACATTGATTTCATGTAACTCATACTATAATACTATGTCATTGAATTTCACGGTACCCCATGAGGTAGGTGGCATTGATATGCCTTCCTTACAAATGATGAAATGGAGACTCAGAGAGCTTAAGAGACTTGCTTAAGGTCCTACTGCCAGTCAGCTCTGGAGCCAGAATTCAAGTCAGGGGTCTGATTCCTAAACCAGGCATTTGACTCCTAATGAAAACGAATTTGGTTGGAGCAGGATGAGGATGGCTGGAATGGGACCACAGCCACCAGCCCTAACACCTGGCCCAAGTTCTTGGAATTCCAAGACACCCCTCAACGCACAGGCTTATGTCAACAGGAGTTTTCTAGAGAAGCTGAGGTTATCTGGGAATCTGGCTGCCAGCATTCGTTCTCTGATCTGTCTGCTCCATCCAACAGCATAGACCCGACTTTCTTGCCAGCAGCCAGCGGTGCAGGGCAGCCAAGACTAACAAGTGTAGGCACTGTGCAGGGTACAGGGCACATGAATAGCACTATTCTTTGCTGGCCAACACTGGCCCCATTGTTTCAGGCAATGAATAGAGCTGTGTGGAAAAAATTCACACACGAAGCAAAAGCAGCAAAATTTGTCTCTTTGTGATTGTTTCAAGACTGGGTGAAAAAGTCGTTCTTCACCTGGTGCTATTTTACATATTCTTTCACAAACAGAAAGCACTTTCTGGCAAGGCAAGAGCCTTTCTCTCAAAAATAAAAAGTTACAGGTCACAGTGCGGGTGGGAGAATTGGGAGTCGACCTTGAAGTTTAACGGCATTCTTTCATTACAACATTGGGGAGATGGAATGATGATGCATCATTTTGACTTAGTGGAATTGAGCTTTATTCCCACAATCATCTTGTTCTATTCAGCATAGAAACATTTCGCCTCCATTTTCCCAGGTAACAGAAGAAAAGTTAGGCACATGCTATTAACTGCTGTGTATGATCAGCCTCTCTGCAAGGCAAATAATTGCCAAACTTCTATTTCCCTTTGGTAGGGCTAGGCTGGCTCAGTCCCAGACCCATTTCTGGGGTTGCATTGCTGAACTGCTGTAAATTACAATCAGGGAATCTATCCCTATCTCTGTCCTGTGTCCACCATTAGATGAACTCAAAGTCCCACAAAATTATTACATTAATTTCTACATGTGGAAAATGAACTTTTCTCCTAAGAGCAGTCACTAACACATAGTTCTGATACAGGCACATGTCGTCCATACATACTCGCCTTCTCATTCTCACACCACTTTTGAAGTCCCCATTGGGGGTAGATGTCTTGTGATACAAATAATCTTAAATAGAGTGTTGACTGAATTTTTATTGTGTATATCTTGGTATCATACTGTTCTATGAATTCAGTTTCTCCAAAGTGGTTGTCTTTATTTTTGTATTTAAATAGAGAAACTTCTGGAGGCAGCTGAATATAGTGACAAGAGCATGCTTTAGATGCAATCTGATTTAAGTTCTTTCCTATAAAGTAGTTCTTCTGCAGGGTGACTCTATGTGCTAGGTTGTCCGGGAAATACCCTGATATATCTGTTATGCTGGTTTAACTATTAATATTACCATTTTTTACTTTAAAGAATGTCCTGTTTAAATGGTAGATGATAAGGTCACTCTATAGTTATGTCACCTCAGACAAGCAACATAACTTCTTTCAGCCTTGCTTTCTTCAATTATTAAATTAAGACAATACTGTCTACCTCTTAGGATTACTATTAATTTTAGAGAGACTATGTGGATCTCTCTGCCTATTGTCTGAAGCATAGCAGGGACTCAATAATAGATGTCTATTGTTGATATTGTCTCTTTAGATGGTGCCTTAGAACAGGGTTTCCAAGTGTCTTAGTCCATTTTGTACTAGTATAACAGAATATCACAGATGGGGTAATTTATAATGAACACAAATGTATTGCTTCACAATGAAATCATCTATACTAAAGTAATCTGGGGCCATAAGGCAAGACCTGTGGTAGAAGTCTGATTTCTATGGAAGTATAGGCATAGCTAAAAGTTAACCAGCCATTGTTTCATAGCTCACCTTCCTGTAAGTATTTACTGCTTAGGAATCACATATCCATGGCTGTCATAAAATTTGTAACTTCCCTAATTGCTTCTATAGATAACATCACTTAGGTTATAAAATCTAAGACTCGTCTTTGAGATATTTTCCAGACTCTGTATTCAGGTGGATCAACTGACATCAACTGGACCAGTGGCCATATTGGGAACTGACTCAACAGGTCCTATTACCCTATACCAAGGAACTGTCTCGACACAAGAAGACAACTTTTTGCTTCCCAACTCCATGAGTTCAACCCTAGCCAATCAGCAATACTGATTTCTTCATCCTCTGCCCACCAAATCAACCTTAAAAATCCTAGTCTCCAAATTCTCGAGAAGACCAATTTGAGAAATTCCTCTTGTCTTCTTGCTCAGTGCTCTTAAATCCTGCTCCATTGCAACTCCTGCCTGTCTCAGAGTACTGGCTTCCTTCTGTGTAGCAGGCAAAATAACCTGGTTGAGTGGTAACAACAGTTCTGGAGGCTGAGAAGTCCAAAATCAAGGTGCCAGCATCTGGGGAGGGCCTTCTTGCTGTGTCATACCATGACCAAAAGGCAAAGAGAAGGTGAGAGAGAGAGATAGTGGGGGATGAACTCATCCTTTTATGAGGCATCCCACCCCCTCCCAAGATAAAGAACCCACTCCCACAATAAAGAGATTAATCCATTCCTGGGGGTAGAACTCTCATGAATTAATTATCTCTTAGAGGTCCCACCTCTTAATACTGTGATAATGGCAATTAAATTTCTATATGTGTTTGGGAGGGAACAAACATTCAAACCATAGCACCAAAGGTTTGAGAAATCATGGATCACTGAAATAAAAAGTAAAATAAAATAAATGAAGTGAATAAATGACATAGAGTCACCAAAGTTTTATTTTGCTGAGTAAAGACATTAGAGAAAAAGAATGCTACTGATTACAAACATTTTTTCTTAAAAGAAAGGTTATTTTAAAAGCCTAAAATGTAGGAAAGAAAAATCTTAGAATAAAAGACAGTCCATTTAACTGAAAGTATTTATTATTTTTTAAAATGCAATATTATTTTTTGAAAGGTATCAGAATATCTCACCCCAAAATATGCCACTTTGGCATAAGGATTATTTTGAGCCAAACATAATTAAGAGTCAACAGATGCAGGAAGAGTTCTCTGACCTCTTATTATCTGTCTAAAAAGCAGTACATAAATTTCCCTTTGAGGAAAGTTCTCTCTTACTGGAGAGAAAAGAGCAACTCTTAACATCAAAGACAAGTGTCAACATCAAGACAAATTTACATACACAGACCTTACTAAAATAGCCCTTATCTTTCATTAGTTCCCCCATATATTTCCTAGTCACTCACCCACAACAAGCCCACGTCTCTTTCCTTTGTTAAAATGGTATATCACACCCCCAAGTCTAAGCACTTCTTTGAGTTTCACATTTTTTCTGTGAAACTCCCATGCATGTAAATATTATTAAAAATGGTATGCCTTTTCTTCTATTAATTTGTCTTCTGTAAGTTAAATTCACAAGGCTCCAGGAACTGAACTTAAGAGAGTAGAGGAAATGTTTTTCCTTCTCTATACTTCTTTTACTTCTTTTAGAAGCAGGCCAGTGAATGCTCATAGACTGGTCGTGGTCCAAAGTCAGAGAGCTGGAGAAACACTGCTCTAGAGCTATGTAATCTAATCTGCCTCATCTGCCTGCTCCCTTCCTGAGCGCTGCTCTTCCCTTCTTCTTGCCATTCTATTCCCATACTTCTCAAACATTATTTTTATTTTTATCATTTGACAACTTCATGATATTAAACATTCTTCAAATCCAGTGCTTAAGAGATCATGGGTACATTAAAAATACATGACTGACTTCCAACTTCAAGTCTTCCTAGGTAAAACTTTTATTTAATAGTTTTGCCAGCTTAGCTAAACAGGATTGTTACTTTAAATCACCTGTGTAATTTTATGTAGATTTTACACATTACTAGAGATTCTAATCAATATAGAAAAAATGTAGGCAAGTCAATTAAGGAGAAAAAGAGGTATTGCACTATGCCTACGAAGAAAGTAGTCACATACCTCATGTATTCATCTGCACCAGTTTTGGCATAATATGGGCTTCGTTTAACTTTCAATCTGTACATAATTTGGAAGCAAAAACTCCTTCTTTTTTTTTTGATAGCTTTCTAAAACATTCACCTTGTATTAAAAAATTGGGAAAAACTGATCCAAATAAATGGCTTTAAGAAAGAAATGAAGAAGCTCTCCAAGAGAGAGGCCTCCCTACCTCCATCTCATTTTTCCTCTGAATGCCATTTAATACCTACAACGACTTTCCTAGCATTTAACCTAACAATGCTTTTAAAGATTTAATATTACCTTCTTTTCCCTCAAATGATATTTGCATAAGCCATAATTAAGTTTTTGGAGTCTCATAAAAAAAAACCTATTGAAAGAAATAAAGCAGTGAAGCAAACATTATAAATTGGAGTAGCTAATCACACAAAAAATGATAATAGCTTCCAAACTATAAAGTCAAAATTTACTTATATTTCCTGAATATTATGACTATTAATATTTTAAGATCTATTTATACTAAGATATAGCATTGCTTTCTAATTTGCTCTTTTATTCAGAATGATCTTTAACAACTAAAATCTTGTAACCCAATATCATAATCAAGCCATTGAACTTTTAAATTGAAGCCAGGTTCTTTTTAAACACCTCATTTTCAAACATCAGGAGATGAAAAAGCATTTATTCTAAGATGCAAATTTTTAATTGTTTAGTAAAGTAGAAACTTCTTTGGACCTGAAATACCAATACGAAATGTCCTTTAACAAATATGAATTCTTTGAAAAGATGCAAATTCATCGTTATTAGTTTAACTCTACTATTAATTTTTCTCTTTAATGCAAAATAGCACATTTCATTGTGCTATCATTTTGTATTTTGCTTTATTAAAGTCCTCAGCAATTTTACAAATTCTTTAAAGATTGAAAATGTATACTTTGAGCTGTGCTGGAAACAGAACTCACAAATTGTAATCATGTCATTCCTATCACATGAGGTTGATAAGCAAATGGCAAGAAACACTGTACTTTTTAGCAACATTTACGTGGATCAGTCCTCTGTGACTGGAACACATTTTGCAGGTCTTAACAAGGTCACTGGATGGGGTGGCAGGTGATTGGGATACATGTAAAATACGTAAAAGAGAAGAAGGAAAACCATGGAGGTTGAGACAAGATGGTTGCCCTTGGAGTTGGTCTCATTAAAGTTCTCCTCATACAATATTTTCTCAGAACTTTGGACAAAAATTGCATTAGTGGCTTCTTTTTGAAGGTGACAGTTATTTTCAACATTGTATATAACCACATGATAAAATGACAAGAACTTTAAATTAAATCTTAGCATGCTACCAAACTAAGCTTTGTGTTCAGGGCTAGTGTTGGAAATAGCCCTGCAGACATGTCTTTTCTCTCTCTCTCTCTCTTTTTTTTTTATCAATTTAACAAATGTTTGTTTTCAATTTGTTTTTGACAATGGACTTAATAAACTCTTTTACCTAGTTAAGATTATGAAAAGTGTTTCTCCCCCCACTTATCTCATTTATAGAATTTGTAATTTGCATAATGGTAAGACAGGGGCATTTTCATTCCTGTCTTTCAAGCCCTTCCATTCTAATTTTCATGGTAATAGTAAGTGCACTTAACAACAATGGTCCATTGATCCAGCATGTCTCCTACCTGCCCTGGAGCAACTGGGCAATTGTTAACCATAGAAGCCACAAAACAGATAACGGAATCGACCATTAGTGCAAAAGCGCTGCCTATAATGGTTTCAATAATAATTAATATGCAGGATAGCTAGTCCTGTCACACACCATTTCAGACTAGAATTGCATCTGTCAGTCCAAATCCTGACTCCATTCGAAGCATCCAGCCCCGAATCTAGTTAGACAGCTAACTGAATTAAAACAAAAATCTACAGATGCATGATAAATGCACAGGATGCTATGTCACACATGAATGACTCCTGCGCAGGCCAAATGACAGATGTATTTCCGCGACTCCAGGCCAGGCTCCAGCACAAACCACTCTTCATTTATCAATAATTGGGCCTTAATTTCATTTGGCAGTGGTGGAGCAGCATGCTCAGCTTCCTCTCCAATAGACGAACACTAATTAGACTTTTGGGGGGGGGATGGGCAACAATCTTTTGATTTCATTTCAAATAGTCAACCATAAGCAAAGTTAGAGCTTGTCCTTTAGAAGAGAAGGGTCTGTTTCACCCACAGCTCATTATTAGTGATAATATCTTGCAATGGGAACTCTTCAAGGATTAATGTTTTGATAAAGATGAGAAACATAAGAGATGCCGAGGAGAAAAACAAATATGAGGAAGGATTTTGATTATACATGAAGTCTCTTAACTTGCTAACTCTTCTTTCTCTTTGCTGAGTTTTGCTTTGCCTTTTAGGTCAGTGTGTATATATGAGAGACAGAGAGAGAGAGAGGAGAGAGAGATTCACACAGATGGAGTGGCAATGAGAACAGGAAAATTGTAGAACAATACTTAAAATTTTAATTGTAAAAAGAGAAAGCCATTAAGATTATTTTCTCAGGTTATCATGTGAATTTCCAGACCAATTTTAATGTGGTTGCTTTTAGATTAGGTCAATTCATTGTAATACTTAGTAAAATGCCTCATCGAGTCCTAAAAGGGTTAGGTGGTCTTCACTACCATCCAAGTAGGAAAAGCTCCGCCAAAGAATTTCCACTCATGTGTACATGAGAACAAAGTCTACTATGTCTCATATAAACCAATCCCAGAATTACAAAAAATACATGAAAATATCCACATATTGACCACTTTCCTCCTTCTATCTACATTATGGGAATTAACATTCCCTCTCTTGGTGCCCGCAGAGTCCAATTGTTCATTTGTTCCTTTTTTTAAGTAAGAGGCAAATTGGCATGGCAGATCGTGAACCGTGGCTTTCCCCCTGGGTAGAATTTTCTCCATTTAAAGGGTGGTGGCTAGTTGTTCATTCGGGCTCTTGAGCTTCTTGTCTCTTTTTCCCGATCCTTCCCCAGGATGAGTTCCTAGGGGGTGCCCTGCTTCTCCTCCAACTTCCACATACGAGCTTAATGGAAGCAGGATGCCCTACTGATCTCTCTCAGGACCATGCTATGCTCTGCCACTTAGAAACCCTTCAATATCACATTTATTATTCTTCATTGCCATAGGTGAAGGCAGGGATATTGTCCTGAGGACCAATTGCTATGCCCAGATGATCTGTTGAAGTTGGCTGCCTGATCTAACATACAACATAATTGAAAAGGGCTAGGAACAGAATCCGTTCCTGTTTCACCCCAGTAACTATGCCAAATTCAACAGAGAGCTCTCCATATGGTCTAACACAAGTGAGGTAATGTGTATATTATGCCATAATAAATGAAGTCTCATAGGTTTCAATGGCTCATAGTAGCTATCAGGAATCTTTCCTAGCAACTCATGGGAAACTGAGCAGCATGCCATAAATGAGAAAGCCATAAATAATTTTGCAACTCAGCCACCAGGGCTGTGGTGAAATGCTGTGCTTGCATTATCGACTCTAAACACTGACAGACATGTGAGCATGTCTGCCATTTTGTAAGCAGGCTCCCCTGAAGAACGCAGGAGCCCTGAAGGATTGGCAATTTACTTGGAAAAGATCTGGAAGCTTAAGGAGTTTGTGAAGACCATGGTCTGAATATTGCACTACTTGTAATTCCGGAGTAATAGGATTTGTAAAGACTGTTGGCACTTGTATTTCTTAGGAGATATTTAATGAAAAATATAAAACAGGGTACCCCTGGGGTATATTGTATTATAATTTAAAATATTCATTGACCTTGCCCCACAGACATTAGGCTTGACCATGTGACTTGGTTGGCCAATGAAATCTGAGTGGAAGTGTCACATGCCAATTCCCCTCATGAGCTTTAAAAGCCACTGCGTCATTTTACCATGTTCTCTTTCTCTCTGACATAACACTAGTAATGTCCCAGATAGGGGCTGCTCCGTCAATCAGGGTCCTGGAGTGAAGATGTGGAACAGAGCCACAGTCAACCTATAATGAACATGTAACATGAGAAGAATTAAACTGTTACTATTGTCAGCCACAAAGATTTGGGGATAATTTATTATTGCAGAATAATTTAAGCTGGCTAATATAGATCATAATACATGTTTAAGATAATATGGACTCTTTAATTCTGATTACTTTAACATAGACATTGGCAACCCATTATTATGAATAAAGAATGATGACAGGATTGTTTTTCAGTGATATGTATGCTAATTTCTGCTACCATTGACTCTTCTACTTGCACAAGATTCCTTAGATTGACCTACAAAAGTTTGCAACCAGAGTGCTTCTGCCATTACTCTTGCATGTCAGAGCTACTGGTGTGTACCTTTCCTCCTACCTGTGTGACCTCCTATTTATGCTTCCTGTACTTTCTTGGCAGTCTTTTTCCCTCCTGCTCTCCATAAGGAAAGGATCCAGAGTTTTAAAATGAAGTATTTCATGATTTGCTGACCTACAGCAACCCCGAGTACATTAATATAGCATGGCAATAGCATTATCATTGCTATGGTTTGAATGTATATGTCCCTCCTAAATTCACATGTTGAAATTTTAACCCCAGAAGTGATGGTAGGAAGAGTTGGGGCCTTTGGGAGGTGATTAAGCCATGAGCACAGGGCACTAATCCTGTGTGGCTCCAAAAAGCTGCCTTCCCCTTCCAGCACGTGAGGACACAGCAACAAGGCATCATCTATGAAGGCCTTATCAGACACTGAATCTGTCTGCACCTTGATCTTGGATTTCCCAGACTCCAGAACAGTGAACAGTAAATTTCTGTTATTTATAAATTATGAATAACAGTCTGAGATATTTTGTTATACCAGCCCAAATGGAATAAGATGGCCAAACTGAGCTCACAATCTATCATGTCCAGAAGGGATCAAATTGGTTGTCCAAAATCTCTCTGAAAAATGCAAAGATGGGGATACCCAACATAGGCAGAGGTCCCTAGAACTTAGGATGGGGTCAAGGATATTGCCAGCTTGGCTAAAGGTCTACGGCAGGTAGAGCCATGGCTGGTGTCTCTGTCTAGGGATAGAGCCAAGGAATCAGCACCTATATGAATGCATTGAGCACAGAGGTGAAATTCAGGTAGGAAAGAGAAACTAGAGACCAGAGTTCAGAAGGAGGCTGAGAAAGGGAGCCAAGAGTGGTTCCCAGGGGTTCTCCAGCCTTGCCCTGGGGCATTGTGTCATGTGTTCATGGTTTTGTCCTTGGGTGTGGAAGTTTCTGTTAAGAATACAAAGCCAGTTAAGTCTCTAATCATCCCAGCATGTTTACATGTTTATACGAACAAAATTTTTCTCAGCCCTTAGACCTGTGTTTATATTGTAGTCAGTCTCCAGAAAAGGTGAACCTGCAAAGCATGAACCTAAACCTTTGTGTATCCTCCGATTCTTCGCAAGACAAGGGACCTCTGTCTCCAGGATTCCCCTCAGAGACATGGAAATATTGGCCATTTCTTGGACCACAGCTTGTTTTCATACAGCAAACTTAGGAAAATAAGGAAAATATAAATTGGGTTTTTTCCCCTAAAGCGCAATGGGGACCTTTCATGGGGTTCTTGTTTAAAAATGGCCACCCTCTATGTCAAAAAGGTGAAACAAAGACACGAAAATCCTCTCTTCAAAGATATAAAATCATTAACAAACCTAAGGCCATATAAGACAAAGGTTAAACCACATCTGTAGGTCATCGATTTACTTAACAGATCACTTGAATCTCGGTATATGTCTGCTATATGTCTGATGGCTTGTCTCTCATTAACAGACTTCCTCATCTTACCATAAAACATTCTAAGCCTTTAGACAAAGCTTCATTTCTTTAACCAATGACAAATCAAAGAATCTTTAAACCCATCTATAACTTATAAACCCACCTGTAATCCCCCACATTGTAATCCCCCCCAATGTACGCCTTCCATGTATTGATGTATGACTTTATGTGTAATTCCTGCCTCCCTAAAATGTATAAAACCAAACTATAATCCAACCACATGAGATCACTTGCCAAGGCTTCTTGGACATGGCTCTCTGGGCCATGGTCACATATATTCAACTCAGAATAAACCTCTTTAAATTATTTTACAGAGTTTGAGTTCTTTTCTGTTGACAGCATGTTCTGTGGACTGTTAAGACCACTTCATGGCTAGTGGTCTTTTATCAGGAAAGAACGCTGATCTGGCCCTAAGGAAATAAAGCCTGATGGTCATTAGCAAGGGAGGGGTAAAATGATACCTGCTTGACCTCCCATCACGTCATGGCTGGGAACTCAGTTTTAGGGTTTCTCTGTGGTCCCCTTGGCAGACAGGGGTCCGATCAGTCAGCAGCGGGCTTAAGATTTTACTTTTTGTTTACCTGGGGAAGATGAAGTCTTTCCTCTTCTCTTTTTCCTGCCTCTAGATCCTTGTGGTTGGGAAGATTCAGGACAAAGACTCTAATTCATTTTATCTGGGCTTTCAAGGACACTGAGAAAGCAAATATTTTCCCCTATAGACTTTGAAAATGGTTTTATGGCTTTTCTAATGAAAAGATAAATTTATAGAGTGCACCGAAGTCTGTGAAAAGCAGAAGTCTATATTATTGGGGTGACTTTACCTTTATCAAAGTCAGGCCAGTCTGTGCAAGCCTCCTTACTGTGCATTTCTTGCCTTTTTCTGGGTAGGGCTTATTCTCAGGCTCCCAGTGACTCGTATTGTGTATATGTCCTTAGGAACACCTATGCTGATTCGGATTCTTTGTTGCTAGCAACAGAAAATAATTGTGACTACCTTTAAACAAAAGGAATTCATTGGAAGGATAGGATATGGGGCAGTTCCTAAAATCAGACATACAGAGAAAATAGACCTTGGAAAGATAAGAGTACCTCTGGGGATCTAAGTGGCAGGAACTAAGTGACAGTCTTTTCAGCCTGCCTCCATGGGAGGAATCAATTCCAAACTCTTTTTAAAATTCTTGCCATGCTGTTCAATACTAAGATTTCAAAGAGAGCCTCATATGCTGGGCAGTATCATTTGCCCATTCTTAGCCTAAAGAGAGCAAAAAATCTCAACTGACGGTTTCACCAGGAGTATAGGCAGTGGGGAGGGAAAGTCTCCAAAATGGAAACTAGGGGGCTGTTTCCAGAGGGCAGAAGATCAATTCTGCAAGGGCAGAACAACAGAACAATAGATGTCCACTTTAGTCTCCAAAGAGATCTTTCGTCTCTGCATTCCAGACTTAGGCCTCCCACATCCCCCCAAATCAAACGAATCTTCAGCAAGATGATGCTTTAGCTGTAAACTCAAACCCACAGGGCTGAGGTGTCTTGCCATGTGGCAATAGCAACATCTTAACTTAAAAACAGTTTCATAGTAGCAAAAATTGACTCTACCAAAGAGTAAAGCCGATTCTGCCCAGCAGGTGGAATTGCCTTGGGCTTTATCATTAAGAAATTTAATAAATTAGATCAATGACCTTAGGGCAAACCTTTGAATGTTAATATGAAATAAAATTCTGGCTTCTTATCTTATTGCTACTTCCAAATAATTCACCAAGTGGAGTATTTTAACTAGCCAAATCGTTGTGGCTGAGGTTCATTAGGGCTCTTACCATTTGACTTGAAGGTGCCAAAGGGGGGAAAAAATGTCCTTTTTGAAGATTCTCTAGTGAGATTTAACAATTTAAGACAATATTCTGAATGTTACAAGTCTTATTTGGAAGCTAACATAGCTTTTTATTTCTTATGATTGAACGAACACTCCACGAATTATCCTGTATATCCCAGATCAACATATGCAGCAAATCTGGCCTTAAATGTAGCTATAACAGAGAATTTCTGAAGGAAATAGAATTCTGGCACTGAAAGAGTCTATTTTATCTCCTTCAGTTTTTGATTATTTAAGAATATTTGAATTTCACATTATTTTATAATATTTTGTGCACTGTCACCAAAAAAAAAAAATTAAAATCTTAATGAGTTTTTAGTGCCATAGGCCTTTATTGTCTCTTTTTTATACACATGGCCAATTTAATTTTCGGCACAGTAGAATAAAATTTTTTTTCACATTGCAAAGGGGAAAACAGCTTGTTAGAATTAGATGCATGACTTTTACAAAAGGGAGTAGGTGCCTTGTTTAAATGTATTATAATGGAATATGGCAATAGATTAATTGGTTCTGGATTTCCCAGCAAATTATTTTATACTCACCATTCCTCATGCACGTCCTATAAAATTTAAACAGAAGTTAAAACACATAGTGATAACCTTTGCCTTCTGTGCCCTTGATAATCATCTTCTCTCTCTCCTATTGATTGTCTCACCAACCTGTCAGCTCTTGGATGCCTTGTGCAAAAGATTGAACATGCTGACAGCCAGCAAGCAGGCGGGAAGGTAGGGGAAAGGGCTGTTAGCCAGGGAGACTACCCTTGTTCCCAATAATCAATTGAATTCCTTTTAGGACTGTTCTCAGGGCGTGTGGTTTGAGCTTGGAATGAGTCATTTACAGTCTGCTCAGAAATATGGAGTCATATGGAAAAGCGGATGCACATTGGATGTACAAAGATTTCCAAAGTATTCTATCTTAGAGTTACAGGGGAATGGGGGAAGGTATTGCATCTTTTCAAAGCTGAAGGCCTGTAGAATTTTACTACCATTCCTCCCCATCCTATCCCCTTAGCCATTCCAGTGTTTCAAAAGAGTAGTACAACTACTAATACCTGAGATTTGAGAGCCAGGTCAATCTTAGTTTAATCCTAGCTCTTTTATGTCCTCGCCCCGTGGGAAGCTCTGGGCCAATGGCCCAAATTCTTTCAGCCTGACTTTCCTCGCAGTCAAACTGTGAGGATTAAATGAAATAATATATCAGAAACTTTTGGCCTAGAGAAAATGTTCCTTAAGTAGTGAAAAAATTAGCTACCACTTAATGGGAGTCTATACCCAGGCACTTTACCTGTACCCATTCCAGATACTAGCTAAAGAAAGAATTATTATCACCATTAGTGTTGAGGACAGTAAAGTTCAGAAAAGCTGAATAATCTGGAATTTGAACTCAAATCTTTTGACTCCAAAGCCTATATCCTCTCTTGACTAGGTTATTGGCTATTTTTGCTTATAAAGAATTAGAGCCACACACGTAACCTAAACATCTGTACCCCCATATTATGCTGAAATAAAAAAAAATACAAATTCTAAAAAAAAAAAAAAAAAAAGAATTAGAGCCAGCCTTTTAGAGGACTTGTATTTGTTCCTTTCCAAACATTCCATGCCCCATAGGCACCGGAAGGTGATGATTGTGACAAGAAGACATATCTTTACTACTTTACATCACGGTGGAGGCACCTTTCTCGCTGGGACTCCTGGAAGCAGTCTTCCCTTTTCTGCTTAAGTCCTTCTGTAGTGTGTAGGAACCCTGAATGACCTAGATTTTGGGTTACGTATTGATGTCATATATTATTCCATTCTAATAGATTATGCTAAAGGGAAATGCAGCAGACCAAAAAACCCAAATGAATGAATTAAAAAAAAAAAAACAGCAAAATCCAGCAAAAAACAGAATCTTGAAAGCATTCCTTAGGGATTCTTAGAAACACATGGATGAGGGATCCCGTCCCTGAGTCTAATGTGATTTGGGCATTAAAGGAGGTGTGACCTCAACAAGACATCTGGGACAGGTAGTTGATACTTGGAATCAGTATTTCATGTTAGGAAATATTGGACTCATTTTTATTCTTGGGGTTATATTATTTTTAAGCCATTTCTGTATATGTTTGGCTCCAAAATAAACTGGAAGTCCCTTTTCATTAGGGATTATATTCTTTGTCTCCTGTGTCCCTCACACAATGAGTGGCTAAGAGCTACTCACCAGCCTTTCAATATGTAATTGAAGGGAGAAAGCTCACCAGATTATGATTCAGATGCAAAGGGTCTGAGTGCCTTTTCACATCCAAAATAAATTAATGTAACGACTAGAAAATCACTTCTTAACTCACTTAAATCCCTCCCTATTTGTTCTTTGCTTTTATTTATCAATTCTAGAAAATATTTACCATGAATCTTGTCATCTATTTGCTGCTAAATTGCTTTGCCCAGTTACCTATAGCAATGGCTGTGAGCAGTCTCTGTGATTTTGAGGTAAACTATGTTTGTGGTAAAAACACCACGCATTTTTTTCATAATTGTCCTATAATTCATTGTCAGGGCAATTTTCAATGTTCTCACAGATATTAAGTAAGAGACATGGCATATTTTTTGTCACTGCAGTATATTTTATTAGCAAGTCTCTATTCCCTCAGACATTTTAAAAATAAGAAAATATTAACCAATCAGCCAAATAATTAATGAATAGGCTGAGTCCAAAGATCAGGTCTCCTGAATTTCCAGTTCTGGAACAGACGACCACTTATGTAATCTATTCAGAAGCTTTCTCATAATAAATACATTAAAGACATAAATTATAAAAATGCTCATTAGAATTGGTGGTGACAGCAATATTGCCTGGGATACAAACAGTCTAATCTATTGCCCTATAAAACCCCAGCACTCTACTCTGGTTAGGAAAAAAGTCCTTACCTTGTTGGTTCATATTCACTTATTAATGATGAGAGGATGTTCACTTCTTACATAACCATTCATTAACACGCTCAGTGAAATGGCATTTGCAAATTCTCATTTATTCACAGGTTTTCCTCTCCATAGCTAATTTTCCAAAGTGATTACATAGGAAAAACCTTTTCAAGACCTTCTTTTCATACCTTAAAAGTATTTAAAGAAAAGAGAAATCAACATTTATTGAGCAACTACAATGTGCCAGGCATGTGCTCTGTAAATATCATTCCAATTGATTATCCTCCTTGAATGAAAGATTCACAGTGGCAAAAAATAAGGGTGATGTGCAATGATTTATATTCTCTTATTCTACATTATATCTTCTTTGCAGTACCTCAGAATAGTAACCAGATATAAGATTCTTTTCAGCTTACACTCTTGAAGGTAAGTGCAAACAAAAACCTGAACTTACAAACCAAAGGTTTTAGCCCTAAGCCCAAATATGTTATAACAAATGGACCTTCAAGAAAGTCTCTGAAAAAGGATTTTTTCCTCAAAATGGGAAAATAGGTTTTTGTATCCAGACTCATTCAAAGCTGATGGTTCTTATACTGAAGTGGGAGGATTTCATCTTAGAACCTGGAGTTGTTGATGTGATTTTGTTGGATTTTTAAGAGGGCTGTAAAAGAAGCTCATAGAATTTCTTAGATGTCAACAATGTGGTTTAGACAGAGTTTTTGACGAATTCTGTGTAAATTAATCAAACACATATGGAATAAGTCTCCAAAAAATACACACAAGATTAAATAACTGGTTTGAAGCGACTTAAAATATTAAGATTTGGGAAAAGATTCATGACAATTTTTCCTAAGTCATCTGTCTAGCTTGAGAATTTAAAATCACATTTGAAATTTCATAAAAGTTCTTAAAGTTAGTTTATTGCACTGCCAAAAATCCTTTAGTATAGTTTTAGTCCTCTGTCACCTTGAACAGAACTTCACTCAATAAATAACCAATCAAGTCATGTTTGCCACAGAAGTTGCTTTTTATAATGCAGGCTTCCAGGAAACCTACGGATTTCTGGCTTCACACTTGAAGCTGATGTGACTCAGGAGAGAGTGATTAACAAGACCCTCTCTACCCTGCATCATACTGTACACAAATACTAACTCAAAATGGGTCTTCAACCTAAATATGAGAGTGAAAACTATAAAATTCTTAGAGGAGAACATAGGAGTAATCCTTTTTGACCTTGTATTAGGTAATGATTTCTTAGATAGGAGCCCAAAAGTGTAAGTGACAAAATAAAAAAATAGACCAATTGAATTTTGTCAAAATTAAAAACTATTGTGTATCAAAGGACACCATCAAGAAGACAAAAAAAATAATCCACAGAATGGGAGAAAATATTTATGAACTGTATAACATAAGGGACTTTTGTCCAGAATATATAAAGAATTTTTACCATGCAACAATAAAAAGATAACCCAATTGAAAAATGGCCAAAGGATTTGAATAGACATTTTTCCAAAGAGGATATGCAAATGGCCAATAAGCACATGAAATGAAAAGATGTTCAAAATCATTAGTCATTAGGGAAACACAACTCAAAACCATGAGACACCACTTCACACTTACTAGCATGTCTAGAATCGAAAAGCCAGGTAACAAGTGTTGATGAGGATGTGGAGAAATTGGATCCCTCATACGCTGCTGGTGGCAATGCAGAATGATGCAGCTACCAGGAATCTGGTAGTTCCTTAAAAAGTTAAACATAGAGTTACCATAACCTAGAGATTCCAGTCCTAGGTATACATCCAAGAGAACAGAAAATTAAAGACATAAGTTCACACAAAAACTTGTACATGAATGTTCACAGCAGCATTATTCATAATGGTCCCAAAGTGGAAACAACTCAAATGTTCATCAATTGATGAATGGATAAACAAAATGTGATATATACATATTCTTACAATGTAATATTAGCAGTGAAAAGTAATGAGAATGATACATGCTACAACACAGCTAGACCTTGGAAATATTACGCTAAGTGAAAGAAACTTGTCACAAAAGGGCACATATTGAATGATTCCATTTATATGAAATGTCCAGAATTGGCAAATTCATAGAAATAGAAAGCACATTAGTAGTTTCCAGGGAATGGGGACAGGAAAAGAATGGGGAGTGCTTGCTAATGGGTAATGCGGTTTATATTAGTCATTCAGGCTACTGTACCAATATACCATAAACAAGGTGGCTTAAACAACAAAATTGTATTTATCACAGTTTGGGAGGTTGGAAAGTCCAAGCTCAAGGTGCCAGCTGATTTGGTTCCTAGCGAGGGCTTTCTGCCTGGCTTGCAGATGGCTCTCTTCTCACTGTGTGCTCACACCGCCTTTCCTCAGTGGTGGGTATGCATAGAAAGAGAGAGAAAGATCTCTCTCTCTTCCTCTTCCTATAAGGTTACCAATCCTATCAGATTAGGACCCCACCCTTATGACCTAGTTTAAGTTTAATTATCTCCTAAAAGTTATAGCTCCAAATACCATCACAGTGGGCGGTAGGACTTCAATATATGAAATCTGGAGGGACACAAATGTTCAGTTCATAGCAGGGTTTTTTTTGGAAGGTGCTAAAGATCTTTTGAAATTCGATAGTGGTAATAGTTGCACAACATAGTGAATATATTAAAAACCAAATTATATACTTTAAATGATGAATTTTGTTGTGTATGAATATATCTCAATAAAGCTATTCTTAAATACACAAAAAGCAAACAAGACCCTCTTGAAACAAATAGCTCTTTCTACATTGTATATCATCAAGGATGGTGGGTCCACAAGTTTACACAAATAGCAGCTTTTTACAAAATTGCTCCTTCCCTTCCAAAAGTGTGGGACATGAGGCAATCGTCCTGCTTTTTGGTATCCACAAAGTACAGGATCCTAATGAGTAGACTGGCTGTTTGCTTCATGTTATTATAATCCCTTTGACATTTCTGCTAAAGAATACTTGCTCCAGGGCAAGTGTGAAGGTTCAGTATTTTTAGCTTCTAATGACCTCAGAGTTGTCCCATATACTTCCCAGTTCTGTGAATGTGTATGTGTTAGCCATGGAGACTGGCCATACATACACACTTGCAAGGAATTACCTCAGAAGGAAACGCTTGAGCAGCCATCAGCAGCAGGGAGTGGGAGCATTTAACATATTGCTATTGGGATAAATGTAGGATCTCTCATTACTGGACATCTTCTTTGAACAGTTACAGTGCTTCCCATATGCATGATATACTTGATCCTCGAATATGTCTTTGGTTCTTTTGGGTCTTGTTCTATAGGTCATCAGTAGATCAAACAATAGGTTCTTAAGCAGAAATACAGGTGCCTCGTGTTAGTAGAGCCCAGCAAATTTACTATACATCTGCATTCCTGACTCATACAGATGACCTAAGTGTGCACAGGCTTCCTTTAACACTCACATCCCTGCTTTGATGAGTCATCTAACTCCACATTCGGGAGACTTATCCAAAGGATGATGTCTTTCTTCATAGATAGTGAAATACTGATTTATTCCATTACTTATAATTACCTAATGATTCCAAAGAAATTCAGACTGAATTGATCATTTTTGCATCTAGTGACAGAGTATCTAGGATTTCACATGCTACAGTTTTTGTCTCACACTACTCTGGGTTAGGGAGGTCTTCCTAGAAGGAATAACACACAAATGCAGTTTTGAAGGAGAATCTGCCTGGAGATTGTCAGGCAGAACTATTTAATATGAGGGGAGAACACTCTAGAAAATGGAAGTTGCATGTGCATGAAAAGCCTGGAGGCAGGAAAGGGCATGGATGGGGATCAAAGATTGAATGGATGGGAATAATGCAGATTAGATTGGGAAGGCAAACAAGAGTTAGATTAAAAAGTGCCTTGGCTTTGTGCAAAGAATTGAAACCTTGCTTTGAAAACAATGGGGTGCCATTGAGGATTCTTAACAGGAAAATGACATAATTAAGGGATCTTTTTCCTCTGTTAAGTGTCATTTTGTTTTTAGAGTCCACCCAGATAACATGTGGGCTGGGTAAGGATTGCATTGAAGATGGGCAAATATGAACACAAGAGACGTTATGAAGAGGGTTCTGGTAATTCAGGGGAAAGGAAGTGAGAACAACAGGACACAGGAAGTGCATTGGAAACAATTGAGTGTGTTCAAGAAATAGCTAAGAGTAGAATCAACCAACCCACAGAAGTAAAGGAAAGAGAGGAAAGAATTAAGTATAATTCCCAAGGTTTCTGTAATGAAGAAAGTAAATAAAGAAAAATATTTTAGGGAGGAAATAAGTTCTGTCATTGACATGTTGCTGGAAACATGATTCTCAACTTCAAAAATATGTCTTGTGAGAAATGTGTATTTGAGACCTTTTAGTGTATTTAAGATATTGGAGTAAATGAAGAATTCCAGGGAATGTTAATGGGAGAACCCAAGGAAAGGAGAAGACAGATGAGAGAAAAGCCAATGAAGGAGTCAGAAAGGTTGAAAAGAAGCAAGAGAGAGCATTGAGTAGAAGCAAGAGAAAGTGGTGTCTTCAAAGCCAAGAGAATTGAGAGAACCAAGAAGAGACAACGAGTGCAACCTGCTCTTACAGGAAGTGGGATGCTCAGCAGGATAAAGAAGTAAATTCGGCAGACAGGAAGTTAAGGGAATGGTTTTGTTTGGTTGGTTTGTTCTCTGAAGAGACTTTTGTATGTTTGTATGCTGGGAGGAAGAGATGGAAGAGGTTGAAGATACCATGTAGCTGAGAAGAAAAGATGCACAAATAGCATAGCCCTAAAGAGCAATACAAGTCCATACATAACAAGCGTCATAGGAATTGTATTGAGGAGGGAGAAGATGATGACGGCCTCCAGTGCTTAGAGGTTTCTGAGGATGGGCCATTTTCCCTGTACACATCTGCCTCCAAATTCAGAGGCTTTGGAAGTAGTTGTGCTTTGTCTTCCTGGGGTTGATCCTCCCGTCTTATTTATAATCATTATCTACATGATAATAGTATTACCCACGAAGACGTTCTGTTGTAAAGATAAAACAATTGAAAGTAACTAGAAGAGTGCCAGTTAGTATTAAAAGTGCATTTGCTGCTGTTTTTGTTGCCGGGCCTCCAATCAGTGTCTCCTCTGTCAAATTCACAGCAAGACCACCAGCTACCTTACATTCTCCACAAGCGTTTCTATGATGGATAGTATGTCTCGGGAAATGTAGAGATGTTCTCCTTAAGGCTATTTTAAGAATTGTTCTTATAACATGGTTCATCAGGTATTAAACTAGGTAGAATAAATATAAGGAATTTTTCTCACATAGAGTTTTTTTTCCAGTGGCCGTCACCTTGGTGAAGAACATCGTAAATCACCCTGACAGCTCCAGTGGCTGGTCCAGAGTTGTTCTGCCAAAATGGAGAGTTAAAAATTTGTTTGAAATTCACAAAATATTGTCTCATTTCTAATTCTTGCAGTAATTGTTTCCAGATTTGCTAATGACGTATAACCAAGGAATGGGGAAGTGAGGAAGATCAAGGTTATGTTGACAAGGATACAGAATCCTTTTCTGAAAGCTGACGGGGCTAGGAAAAGTTAATGGAATAGGAGGGGCCAACATGATCAAAACAATCTAATGACCTAAATGATCAAAAACAGTTCCCACTAAATAGTATTGGTATAATATATTACAGAACAAAATTTTCATAGATTGCAACTCTTTTGATTCTCATATCCAATCTGCAATAGGTATTTTTTCCCTGTGATACAAAAAACAGAAACTGAGACTACCCAAGTTTCCACAGCCAAGGAGTGGACATGAACTTGTACACCAGTCTTCTGACCCAAGACCATCTCTACTCTTTGTACCACATCATAGCTATTGCCTCTTTGATTTGTGTGCAAAAAGAATGCTCTGCTCTGGTGGTTGCTGCCGGAGTGTGAACGTTGTAGCCCTTAGCATTTAAACACTAATAATAGCTCACATTCACTGAGAACTTAATATGTACCATGCTCTGCTCTAAGGTCTTTATATTGAAGCTATGAGGTAAGTACTACTATAATTCCCATATTAGGATGATAAATCCAAGGCATTGAGAGGCTAAGAAACTGTCTCAGGGTCACATACCTGGTAAGCAGGGGAAGTGATGGGTGCCAGACCCTGTGCCAAATGCCTTTACATGGATTATTTCATTTAATTTTGATCATAATCCATATTAGTACCTTATTAAGTATTAACATCCTCCTCATTTTTCATAAATACAAAAGATAAAGTTTAGAGATATGTAACACAGCCAGAATCAGATCAGTTATGTGTTAGAATAAAACACAGTTCTGTCCACACGGAGCTAATAATGTTACCTAAATGGGTAACTTATCTAGTGTAACCAGGACATTGTGGGTTCCACACAATGAATGACTTAGATCATTGAATCTTATACATTAAATTTCTCAAATATTTCTTTGAAATTTTATTTCGGAAGCATTTTTTCTGTGAAGTACACGTATTTCCTTGATTACTAACATACTATGTGTATTATTCTTGACATTAACTCTCCATTTTTATAACCTTCAGTTGAATTAATGATGTCCTTACAGATGCCCAGTCCTGGCTTTTTGCTGCTGCATCTAGCAAATTCTTCTCTTTACTTTCTACCTTTTTTATGCAGACTGCTAGGACTTGAAAATCAGTCCAACATTTTGTCATTATGATTAGAGTATAAGTAGATGTTCATGAATCTCAGTAACATACACATAATAGAATAGATTTTTAAAACCTACACTTAGCTACCAGTAAAATTATAAACAAGATGTCTAAAGAAGACAAGAGCAAATTAAAAAATGTTTTATACTGATAGTAGAAAGTAAGGAAACCTAAATATCAGAAATTGTTCATCCATTTAACACATATTTATTGAGTGCCTCCAATGACACACTCTTATGGTGGCAAACATAAATAAAGTCAACTCCTGAAAATGGATTGAATTTCCTTATGAAAGACAAAAATATTCATATTGTAATAAAAATAAAATTAAGTGATATTCTCTCTACCAAAGACACATACAAAGCAAAGTAGCTTGGATGCATTGAAAATTAAAGCAAGGCTGAGTTATTCCAAGCAAAGGCCAAGAAAAAGAAAATCAGAGTGGAATGTCAGTATTAGACAAAGTGGAAAAGTAGGAAAAATAGGGTAACTTTATATTGATAAATATAAGTTGTATATCAGGTGTAAGAGTAGTACAACCATTATATATCAAATAATACTTCATCAGGAAGCATAAGTGAAACATAACTACATGCTACCTCCTTACCTCTAGACATTTCAGTCAATACTGAACTGCATATATGAAGGCGGTCCCGTAAGATTATAATAAAGCTGAAAAACACTGTAGTCATTGTAATGTCATAGCATAATGTATTACTCACCTGATTATGGTGATGCTTGTGCAAATAAACCTACTGTGTTGCCCAATGTATAAAAGTATAGCACATACAGTTATGTTCTGTATATAGTACTTGAAATGATGATAAACAACTATGTTACTGGTTTATGTGTTTCCTATATTATATTTTTTATTGTATTTTTAGAGATGACAACTCCATGCATGTGGTTGCCCCTAAAGGCTTTCCAGGGGGACAAGATGTGGAGTTGGAAGACAGTGATATTGACGCTCCTGACCCTGGGGAGGCCTAGGCTAATGTATGTGTTTGTATTCTAGCTTTTAATGAACAAGTTTAAAAAATTAAAAAACAAAATTTAAAACTAGTGAGAACTTATAGAATAAGGCTAAAAAGAAGGAAAATATTTTTGTACAGCTGTACAATGTGTTTGTTTTTAAAGTGTTATTACAAAGGAGTCACAAAATTTTAAAAAATTAAAAAGTTTATAATATAAAAAGGTACAGTAAGCTAAGGTTAATATATTATTTAAGAAAGAAAACTTTTTCATGAATTTAGTGTAGCTTAAGTGTACAGTGTTTAGAAAGTCTACAGTAGTGTGTGGTAATGTCTGGGCCTTCACATTCCTTCACTGACTCATCCACAGCAACTTCCAGTCTTGCAAGCTCCACTCATGGTAAGTGCCCTAGACAGGTGTGCCATTGTTTTTTTTATCTTTTATATGGTATTTTTACTGCACCTTTTCTATGTTCAGCTATGTTTAGATACACAAATACTTGTCATGGTGTTACAATAGCCTACAGTGTTCAGTACAGTAACATGCTGTACATGCATCCAAGAATCACTAAACGCTTGGGAAAGGTACCACAAGGAAAGAGATGCACCAAACACAACACACAGAAGAAATTACAACCGAGGAAACAAAGTTAACAGAACAGTCATTGCATGATTTTAATAAAATAAATATATGTATTATCCTTGGAAGGACACAAGAAAGCCGTGCATTTATAAGAAAGAATCATCTAGACAACATAGGAATTAGAAGCTTGATTATTGAAATTTAAGCTTAATCTACTGACAGAATAGAATAAAGCATACTACTGGGGATGAATTAGGGAGCTTGAAAATAAACATTAGGATTTCTCTAAACACAGTAAGAGAGGAAAAAAATGAAGAAGAAGCAATAATTAACAGACATGCATAAAATATCCAGAAGCTTTAAGATTTATCTAATATTAAATCTAGAAAAAGAAAATAGAGAAAATGAAAAGGAACATTACATAAACAAACAAAAATATATTGTTTCCCAGAACTGAACAAAGGCACGAGCTATTATTAGACTGAAAGTCTCTACCAAATGTTTAGCAAAATAAATTAAAGGAAACAAACATCCCAAATCCAGTCACAATGTAGTGAGTTCATGACAATGAAGAGAAAGTCTAAAAAAGTTCCTCAAGGGAAAAAGAAAAAAAAAAGATTATCCACAGTACAACAAGAATCTGATTTTCATCGCAATACCAGATGCCAAAAGGAAGTGGGGGAGGACTCTTCTAGAACAGCAGAGTGAGACCATTCAAAAATTTACTCCTCTATAAAGCCAGTGAGAATACTGGAGAAAACCATCAACGTCACCTTTTTCAGAACTCCAGATATTTACCAAATGTGCATCATTGAGGTGCATTCATTTTTTTTTAAATGCCTGAATCTCAGTAATAACAGTATTTTAGTTTTTCTGTTGCTCGTGGAGCACTATAATTTAATGGCTTTAAACAGCATAAATTTATTATCTTACAATTCTGCTGGTTAGAAGTCCAACACAGGACTAAAACCAAGATGTTGGCAGGGTTGCCTTCCTTTCTAGAGGCTCTAAGGAAGAATATGTTTCTTTGCTGTTTTCAGCTTCTAGAAGCTGCCTACCTTCCTAGGCTCGTGGCCCCTTATTTCATTTTCAAAGCCAGCATGTCTCTGTCCCTTCTTCTGTAGTTACATCTCCCTCTGATGACAGCTAGAACAAGTCTTCTGTTTTTAAGGACTCGTGATTAGAATGGGCTCAACTAGAGAACATTGAAGAAAGTAATTGAACAGGACACACATAAATGGAAAGACATCTCTTGTTCAAGGACTAGAAGAATTAATATTGTTAAAATGTCCATATTATCCAAAGTGATCTACAGATTTAATGTAATCTCTATCAAAATTCCAATGTCTTTTTTCACAGAAATAGAAAAAAACAATACTACAATCCATACGGAACCACAAAAGACCCTGACTATCCAAAGAAGTTTTGAACAAAAACAAAAAAGCTGGAAGCATCACACTATCAAATTTCAAAATACACTACAGAGCTGTAATAATCAAAACCACATGGCACTGGCATAAAACAGACATATAGACCGACAGAACAGAAATAGTCCAGAAACAAGTCCACCTATTTATGGTCAATTGATCTTCAACAAAGATGCTAAGAATACACAATCGGGAATGGACAGTCTCTTAAATGGTGTTGGGAAAACTGGATATACACATGCAAAAGTATTTAATTGGACCCTTATCTCACATCTAGGTGTCAATAATTACATAAAATTTGACTCATTTAAATTTCCCATGAAGATATTCATGACTAAGGTAAGGTCCACTAGTGAATTCTTCCGGGAAGAATTCTCACCAGCCTGATAAGGCCTATGAAGTTGGACTGAGAATCAACGGCCAAAACATACTTTTCCTCTTGAAGCAGAGAAATCTGTTCAAGAAGGGATTCTGGCCTTTCCATGAGGTCCCCTCCCAAGTGCAGACACCCAGGGTTTGTTCAAAACAGGGCCTAGACTGCCAGTTCCTTTTCAATGGACAGTGTTCTTTGGAGCCACCAAAGCATCTTCATCAGTATCTTTTATGCTCTCTCTATGTAAAGTTTGTAGCTTTGAGTATAGCAGGGAGTAAAGGAGGGCTGGTACATTGGTATGTGACCTCTTGAGCGGTGTAGCCCTAACATGTGAAGGATGGCAGTTTGAGTGGGGAATTGGGCCAACATAAGAACAACGCATCCTGGAACTGTAACATGGTAGACAACCATTGTTTTTGGCAACCGTGCCCCTGTTTCCTTTTGGAGAATTCCCTTTCCCCATCACGTGGAGTCTGAGATAGCCAATCAAAGTGCCCTGCCCTCTCCTTAGCCAAGGATGCCAATCACTCTTGTTCTCGAAATGGACTCTCAAAGTTGATTCATCCTGTGGGCAGCATATTAAGTGAGGTTGTCATTGGGAGCCGCTACAGACGTCTCTACATTTGCCTGGTTCCTGGCTTTTTCTGAACGTGATTCTCATCGCTGATCTCACTTTTATTTAAATTTTTGGTATTTTGTTTATCATGGATTGTTTTGCATTCGTTTTTTAAACTGTGGCATTAAAACATCATTCAATTACTGAGCTCTCTGACACCCCTTAACTTTGGCATCTGAGGAAACTGTCTCACTTACTTCCTCATGGTCATGAACTTATCTTCAGATTTTGATCCCATTAGTGAAATTTTCTATTTTAAATAACCAGAATCTGGAACCTGAAAACCCGGCTTATTCAAGGGAAAGAAGAATAAGAATCTATTATGATACATCAAAAAAAAAAAAAATAGTGCTGCCTACTTGGAAATCTCAAGAAAAAACTATAAAAGCTGATAAGCTCCCTTTGTAAGGTAGCTGGCCCCAAAATATACAAAAATTGGTAGCTTTAATATAAGAAATACCAAATACCCAATTAAATGTAATGAAAAAAGTTTCCCATTTACTTTAAATACACAAGCGTGCACACATATATATATACACATATACAAGTATATATAAATATACACGCACATATATATAACCTAGAAATTAAATTAATCAACAATTGCAGGTCTTATATGAGGAAAATTACGAAATCTTTTTGAGAAATATAACATAGGCCTAAATAGATGGTGAGATTCAATCCAGGAATTCATATTCCTGGATTGGAGCATTCAATATTATAAAAATGTCCATTTTTCTACAAATTAATGTTTGATTTGTATGCAGTTCTAATCAAAACCTTTTAGAATGTTTTAATTGGCCAATTTTCCCTAAAATTCATCTGAGAAAATAAACTTGGTATTATATATAGCCGGGAAATTTTAAGGGTGACTTGCCCCATCAGATTAAAAAGTGAATTTACAAACCATAAAATTTAAGAATATTTAACAGTGTAGCTTTCACCTTAGAATAGATAGATCAATAAAACAGGTTAGCTAGCATAGAAATAAACTAATGTAGAGACATAAGAAATCAGTATAAATGAAGTGAGTAATTTCAATTCAGTTGCAAATGATGGATTAATCAATAACTGCTACTGGAACAGTCAGGTACCCATTTACAAGAAAATTAAAATTAGAATTCAGGTTACCCATGCACCAAAATAAATCCCAGTTGAATTAAAGAGTTAAATATGAATGCCCTACACATCTACAAACACATATGCATTGGTGACTACTTAATTTAAGCAAGAGTCGCTCTCTCAAAATGAGATCATAAAATCAGATAATTATGGAAAACATTGGTATATTTAACTACAAGAAAATAGAAAATATCAATTATCTAATTAACTAAACTGAGATAAAACACTAAATAATGCATTGAACAGAGGAGGGAACCAACTTATTCATCATCATCATCTTCTTCATTTCATCTTCCTCATCCTCTTCATCCTCTTCATCCTCTTCATCTTCCTCATCTTCCCCCTCTTTCCTTTTTTTCTTGTCTTTCTTCAGCCTTGCCGGCTCCCTTTTTTGCCCCATCGGGTTTTCCTTCAGCTCGGTGTGCAGCAATACTCTTTTCGTATTTTTCCTTCAGCTTTGCGGCTGCTTTTCACATGGCAGTGTCATTCCACATCTCTCCCAGTTCCTTTGCAGCACCTCCAATGGATAGTGCGGGATGTTCTCTCCTTTGATTTTGGGGTGATACTCAGAACAGAACAAGAAAAAGGCCAAAGAATGCCTCTTGGGTGCATGGGGATCTTTGAACTTCTTTTTTGTTTCCCCTGTAGGAGGGATACAGGTTTTCATTTCTCTCTCATAACGGGCTGTGTCCACCTTTGCCATATCTTCAAATTTTCCTTTCTCTTTAGCAGACATGGTCTTCCACCTCTCTGAGCACTTCTTAGAAAACTCTGAGAAATTGACGGAAGCATCTGGGTGCTGCTTCTTGTGCTTCTCCCGACAAGCTTGCACAAGGAATGCGTGTGATGACATTTGGCCTCTTGACTTCTTAGGATCTTCTTTGCCCATGTTTAGTTTTTTTCCTTAGCGAAGCCACAGGATTTCCAGGGTTGCTCAGTGCGCGTCCGGCTCTCACTTGCCCTGGCGCGGTCTCTGTAAGTTGGTTCTAGTGCAGTTTTTTTCTTGTTTATAAAGCATTTAATCCCCCTTTACACAACTCACTTCTTTTAAAGAAAAAAAAAATAGAATAGAAATGTAAGGCTGTGTAAGGTTTGTTTTTAAACTGTACAGTGTCTTTTTTTTGTATAGTTGACACACTACGGAATGTGTCTTTAGACAACCCTGTCCTGGGGGTATTTTCAATGGCCACTAACCTTGCCTGGTACAGTATGAGGGCTGTAAATTGGCATGGAAATTTAAAGCAAGTTCTTGTTGGTGCACAGCACAAATTAGTTGTATATGGGGATGGTAGTTTTTTCATCCTATAATTGTTTGTGATGCAGCTTATACAAAATAATCGTTCTGTTAATTGAATGCCACTTTGTAATTGCAAAAAAAAAAAAAGGTTCCAGCTGTTTTGTCGACATTCTGAATGCTTCTAAGTAAATATGATTTTTTTATTAGTAAAAAAAACAAACAAAAACAAACAGGAGGGAAATAATGGAAAATTTTGACGAAGTTTTCTCCTTGAAAAAGATATCAGCCCAAGGAGTTTTAGAATTTTGTTTTATCAAATTTTAAATAACTGATAATAAATGGATAATAATTTATACTTAAGTAAATATCTAACATTTAAAAATGACTTCAATTTTAAAAAAGAGAAAAGAAAAAAAGACAGAATCTCAAATTTAACATGTCTTTAAAAGAAGCATATATGACATAATAATCTTCTAATAGCGTCTTATCCAAAAATAAATGTTCAAATTATGATTTCTCCGCTTATAAGTCAATGTTGACAGAGTTTGAGATGGAAAATCATGATAATCTCAGTAGATGCAAAAAAAATGTGTTTGATACGTTTTAAACATCCATTTTCCAGGAAAAACACTCATTGTGCTTAGGATAGAAGAAAAATTCCCTAAAGTGAATAAATATAATGTGATACCAGCTGCTAATTTCCCGAATAGCTGTTCTTCCCTTCTTCCATGGTGGGAGGAATTTTAGCCAGGAACAAGGCTGAAAAACACATCTGTTGCTCAACAGAAAACCATATTTCTTAGCCTCTCTTGCAGAGGTATTCCAATGAAATCAGATTTTGTTCAATGGGATGTGATTGTAAGTGATGAGTGTAACTTCTGGGTTGTGTCCTTAAAAAGAGGAATTGTGTATACCCCTTCTAAATTTTTTCCTTCCTGGCATCTGGAACACAGACATGACGTTGGTGGCTGGAACAGCCATGTGAGGTCATGAGATAGATGCTAAGTATTTTCTAGGGCAGTGCAGTGAGACAGAATGATACTGAGACCCCAAGAATGATACAGATAAGCCACTATACCACCCTGTAGTGCTTACTCCCAGACTTCAGCATGAATGATTATTATTTGGGGTCTTTTTATTATAGCAATTAAACCTATACCCTAACACAAATAATTGCCAGAAATCTAAAGCAATAATCTTCACATTAATTGTTAATAATCTTTATTAAGGCACCCTCAATAAAGACAAGGATGCCTGCTCTTACTGCTACAAATTAACATTATACTAGCAAATTAGCCAGTGCAATAAGGAAACAAAAAGAATGAAGAAAGAATGAAAGGAATTAAACTGACTTTGCATTCAAATGCATGATGATCTATCAAAAATTTTGAAAGAATCAACTGAAAAATTATTAGATGTTTCTCCTACGAATCCAATGCAAGGTCCATATGAAAGTGTCTATACACAAATAAGATGTAACTTTAAAATGACATGTAAAAACAAGGTGCAATTTATTTTCACTCTAGAATTTTCAAACACCTAGAAATAAATCTAATAAGAAATATGCAAGACCTATATGAAGAGAAGTATAAAACTATATTGAGGGAAACTGAAAACGACCTGACTAAATGAATAGAAGTCCTATGTTCCTTGGTTGAAAGACATTATAAAGGGGTCAATCTCCCCAAACTAACCCAAAATAAAACAACTTTAATCAAAATCCCAAAAGAAATATTTTTAAAGGAGTTCTATAAGCTGATTACAGAGTTCATTTGAAAAAGAAAATACAAAAGATTGACTGTGAAACTTTTGAAAAATAACAGCTAAAATAGACTTTCCCTACCAGTTACCAAAATATTATATAAAAAGAGTAATTAATACAGTGTTACATTAGATCTTAGAAAAAATAAAGTCCAAGAATATGTGTGTGTTGTATATAGACACACACACAATTTTGGAATTTGGTAATAGAGACATTTCCAAACATGGCAATAAACTGTTCACTTATTGGAACTTGGACAACTGTATACTCAGGAGGAAAAAACAAACTTACATTTTCCCTCACATCGTACTTAAAAGTTAAATTCTATGTAGATTAAAAGTTTAAACATTTTTAATCCATAACATTACAGAATAGAAAATTAGAGGAAAATAAAACAAAAATGAAAACTATGACATTATCATTTGAAAATGAATAACCTCTTAAAAAGGAAAGATGGCAAAACAATGTTAAAAGAGAAGAAAGAGCTTGAGAGAAAATATTTGCAAAGTATATAGCAGACAAAGACTTCATATATGTATATAAAGAGATAAAATAAGTCCAACTTAAAATTAAGAAATGAATATGAAGAAGAAATTGAAAGAAGAAATGCACAAACACTGGAAAATATGTTCCACTTCACTGTCATTAGGGAAATAAACATTAAAACAGCATTGAGATTGTATTTTTCACCAGATTGGCAAATATTTTAAATTTTCATAACATCGAGTGTGATAAAACAATTTCTCATTCACTATTGATAGGAGTGTAAATTGGTACAGCCTTATTCAAGGACAACCTGGCAGAAACTATCAAAATTAAAATTATGAATACACTTTCACCCATATTTCAGGAGTTTATCCTAGAGAAATATTTGTAAATAAGCACAAAGATATCTTCACAAATTTGTTCTGGCATCATTTTTTATCATAGTACAAATTTTCAGTTGACCTCAGTATCTTCCCAGAGGGGAATTTACTGGCATAAGAAGTTTTTTTCTTTTTCATTCTACTTTTTAAAATGAGACTATAGTCATGTACTTTTGCATTTGAAAACAATAAGTAGTACAAGGTGATAATGTTAATGGAAAAAAACAAATCTATGCTGAGACAGAAAAAGTTCTTTGATGATGAGATTAATTAATTAATGTTAAATTCCTAAATTGGATGAAGTCACAATTAAAATGTTATCAGGAATTTTTGAAATTTAAAATCATCCTAAAGTTTACTTTGAATAGAAGCATCAATAATAGTTAACTAAATTGTAATACTTCTACTAAGTGTAATATGCAGACACCCTCAATAATATTTACAGAGTTTGTATTAAAATGGTAAAATGTTTACATAAGATATTAATTGAAAAAAACTGAAATGCCCTCTGTATATGATACAATCTCAACCGTGTACCAAAATGCAACCGTTAAATATAGATAATGACTGAAAACAAAGAAACCAAAATCATTAAGTGATTTTACATGAATTATGAGTTAGGAGTGGTCCACCCTTTTTTTACATTTTTCGTTATTTTCCAAACTTTCTAAAATAAATGTTTATGAAAACAAAATTTTATTTATTAAACTGTTTGGAAAAGCTTGATGGCACATTCTGCAACATAAGCTGCCCATGCACAGGGCTCTGGGGATGCTAATTAGAAAATGATGAGTTAATTAAAGTTGTGTGTTTAGTCTCTATGGCAAGGATTTCTTTTAATCCAACAGTGGTTTTCTCTCCATTTGCAGAATGTGGTTTCTGGATGAAAAACTGAGAACAGACTGACCCTCTGGCCACAGCTACTCACGTCAGGGATGCGCAGTTGCAGGTGCATGCTGTTTGGTTTGGTTTGCCAAATCAAAATAGTTGTGCTTCCCACTGTGGCGAGGGTTTCCAACTTCAGACAGGGCAACAGAAACTCTAAACAGTTCACCCTTTGCAGATGTATTGAAATACTACTGAAATTTACTAATTTTCCCTGATGTTTTTTTCCATGCTTTTATCGCTACCCTGAAAATAAACAAGGAGAAAAAGTCTTGCCTACCAAATGTGCTCTCCATTACTGAGCAAAAAGGATGTTTTCCCGAGCAGTACTGCTGCTCCAGTGCTTCTGGCTTGACATGAGAGCAAACAGAGAGAAATATAAAAGCCATGCTTTTCCCCTCCAGAACACAACTTTATTATAGGGACTTGATTGAGACAGTGGGACTTGTACCAAAGCCACCATACAGGAAGTAGGGACACTGTCTCACAGGCAACAGCAGGAAGCCCGGAAACCTTGGGACATAATCCCATCCCAACTCCTTCAGGGGCTTTAGACAACCACTTTGTTCTCTAGTTCTGTTCCCTCTCTCCCAATCCCCACCAAGGTGTTTGAGCCTTAATTAGCTACGGCTAATTAGGGCCACAAAGCTGAAAAGCACCATTGTATATGGTAGTAGAGAGATAAATCCCTTCGTTATCTCTTAGTGAGGCTTCCATTCGGGATCGCAGAACACATCCTGGGACTATCTCCTCACTGGCATAGCATTCTCGAATCTGTCCCTCCACAATCACACACCCCCCCAGCCACCTTCCCTGTACTGTGGCTTTTGTGGCCCATAGAGAACCAGAAGAGTCTAGTACACAGAGGAAAGCAATATCTCCAAGATATTCCAAAATAATTTGAGGGAAATAATTCTAAATGGGTACATGCTATGATTTCGGGCTTTAGCCCTTAAAACTTTCTCTACAGCCTTTTGCTCTTGGAGTGGGGACACTTAGGGCCATTTTTGGAGTAGAAAGGGGCTGGGGAAGACCCCACTAACACTCAGTCTTCAGGATTTACTGAGGTGCTGAAGAACTATGGCATGATATTTCCTACGCACCCAGACTGGTCTATTACAATAAACAGGAAACAGTAGCTGAAATGACTTTGATAATTAAGAAGGGCAAGGTAGGGAAGAAAATGGAGATTCCCTCTCTTAGAATTTAATGTAAACCCCTGGGTTTGTCGCTTAGGAAGCAATCCCCAGTCCAGACCCTCAGGGTTTAAAGCCTGTCTTGGCCAGACGACGGAAGTCAGGGCATCTGTCCTGTAGATGAAGTGCCAGGCACCACCCGATTAGGGAACACCGTGAGCGCGGTGCGTGAGCACTTCTCGTTCTCGCACCAGAACTTCTCCTGAAAACTGTTTGCCTAATGGAGGGGTTGTGGTTCTCCATATCACATTGCTGTTCCCAGCTCTGTGCCGAAAGATGCTCAGCACCACAGTAATAACTAAGTTAGACAGCTTCACAAGCCGCAGTCCCTGGAAGCATCACCAAGCAGGTCTTTGGACCCAGAACAATGTATAAAGTTCAGCGTTCGCACTGCGTGGTCAAAACTTAAAATGTGCTCACTAGACGTGGTTCTAAGGGCAGTATAAAAGTATAAATTCCTGTAATTCATTCCACAGTCAGATTGGCAGTCTTTTGGTGGTCTGTGGTGGGAATACACATCATACCGCAATAGTAGTCCTGGGACAAGCTAACCAGTAACCCAGACCCTGGGGAAACAGTGAGCTGGCGTGCAGAAGAGCTGAGCTTGGGCTGGTGCGGAGCTGGATGCTGGCGAATATAGAACAAGAGGCATGAAAGAAGGGATGTCGGCTGCTGCTTTCAAAAAATCTATAACCATGTTAGAAAGATGCAGTTCACAAATTAAATATATTATCATAAGGGATGTGTGACTAAGCATAAACGCTAATTGTGTAGTTTAGTTTAGAAGCGCTATAAAAAATAGGTCACCACCGTGACACTCAAAATGATGGTGATGATCATGACCTATTCATAGTCACATAGCTCACTCAATTGTCAGTGGCAACTCCATGAGGCAACTACTAATATCCCCATTTTGCAGATAAGGAAACAGAGCCACAGGATAGTTAAATAACTTGCTCACACAGCTAGCAAGGGGCAGTTCAGAATTTGAAACCCTGAGTGCTATGCTCACTCACCGAACAATGAGGTCAGATGATACAAGACACTGGGTCGTAGGCTGCTCCTCGTTGTGGCTCATAGGCTGAAAGGTACATGCAGATTTTTACTATAAGTTTTCCCCCACTTTAAAAAAATTAGGACATTATTTTCATAGCATGAATTTTACCCTATTAAAGTATACAGTCCAGTGGTTTTTAACATACTCACAAAGTTGTGCAACCATTACCACTATCTGATGTCAGAGTATTTTTATCACCCTAAAAAGAAACACGTACCCATTAGCGGTCACTCCCTATTTCCCCATCCCATCTGGCCCTAGGCAACCAGTAATTTACCTTCTATCTCTATAGTTTGCCTATTCTGGATATTTTATATAAATGGAATCATACAAAATGTGACCTTCCGTGTCGAGCTTGTTTTACTTGGCCTAATGTTTTCAAGGTTCATGCGTGTCATAACATGTAGCAATACTTAATTTCATTTCATTAGGGAATAATAATCCATTGCATGGATATATCACATTTTGTTTATCCATTTATCCATTGTTGGACATGTGGTTTGTTTCCATTTTCGAGCTATTATGAATAATGCTGTGAGTATTTGTGTACAAGTTTTTGTGTGAACACATGTTTTCAATTCTACTGGATACGTACAGAGGAGTGGAATTGCTGGGTCACATGGTAACTCGGTTTAACTTTTCGAGGGAGAGCAATATTTTAAAAGACAGCTTTCAGTATTCTTAAATGCATTTTTTTGCAAGTGAATTATAGACAAACTTTGCTATTTTAGAATTCTTTTTAAATGACTTGCTAAACACTACACGAGTGCCTGCAGTGTACTGGTTCAAAGAAAAGGCCCACAGGAGAAGAGAATAGTCAAGGAGAAATGTTCATATGATGGTTGTTAATTTCTCAGCAGAAGAGTTAGCATGTAGATCTGACAGAATTGAGCAAAAACAGCTGCTCGTTGTGTGCTTTCTTTGGTGAAGAATACCAAAAAGGCTGGAATATCTGAACTGACTGGTTGTTAGACAGCTTTGTTAAAAGCCACTGTGGATTCCAAAGCACCCCAAGGAGTTGTGCTTTCCATCTTTTTATCTTGATTTAAATTGAAGAAAAAAGAGAGGCAAAAGGAGGGTAGGGGCCTGGAGCTTTTCTATTGTCAGGAACGTTTTCTCCCATTGTTTGTGTTCAAAGGTGATTTCCTTTCCCAAGGCTAGCATAGATATTTTCTTGTTGGAAGTTTTATAATAAAAATATAACAGGCCCCTTTACCTTTACACAAATGATATGAATAATCATAGATCTTTCTAGAACAATCTCAAATCATTCCATCAATTGAACAAGCTGAGGGTGGTGGAAGGGAAGTGGTATCTGATGAATTCACAGGTCGCCCAGGTGACAATAACTCTCTCCTTGCCCCCTCCTTTCTTCTTTCTTGAAATATGGTCAGTCCTCAAAAGGATAAACTCATGAATCCCTTGGTGTATGTATCCCACTAGGATGAAAGGGGCTGAATTTACCCATTGTCGGATTATTATTTGTTTTCAGCAAACTCTGCTGCTACCACAAATCTGCATCCCATGATCTGAGAGAAGAGAAGATTCCTTCTGCAATATGTTTTCCTTATTAGCTGTCTGCCAGGGCTATTACGGAGAGAGAAAATGGAAAACTTCAATCTGTGACCATATGTCCCATGAATGTCCCTCTCTTTGGTTCTCGGAGGATATTCTCTTCTTAATTTCCAAACTTGGTGATTTTGATTAATTTTACTTTTTTCGACCATCAGTACTAGACTTTCTTAATTTACAAATTCTTATAAACTATCTGCTTTGGAAATGAGAGGTTAAATAGTAAAAGGGGGTGAGATTTTGGCTTTGAAGTCAGGGAGAACTGGATTTGGAAACTGTCAGTAGCTTCGCTCATGCACGTGCAGGGACACATACACTTAAACACAGAGATATAAAAAATCACTCAACTTCTCTGAGCTTGGGCTAAATAAAAGGATGTATGTCAACATCCTGTAACAGTGCCTGGCTCATAGCAAAACTCAGTAAATGAGAGATATTCTTTTTATTATCTTACCGCTGTGTGATAAATGCTATAACAACGATATGGACAAGTTGCTGAGTGAACTCAGGCGAGGGGTCAGCCACCCAGCTTCCTTCATTTTCTCAGGGCCTTTTTGCTTTCTTTTCCTTCCTTCTCCTGAGATAAACCTTTTGTGCCCACTGCACTGCATATGGGGTTTGAACTACTATCACCCCCTTCCTTTAATATATCTGGTCTGATTTTAACAACTCTCCGGCTTCACAATTAGCACCCCCAACTCGCCCAGCGGTGATGAGAATGAAACCACAGCTGTTGAAGGCCGGGTTCACTGTGGGGCTGTTCACAGTGTTAAGGAAGAGCCCCCCTTGGTCTCTCCCTCCTGGCATTTGGGTCAGCTCCGTGGGCTCACCATCTCCCACTGCCGGCTCCAGTGCCCGTGGCGCTGGCTTGCTGGGCACAGCACACATTAGCTCATGGTCTGTAGCAGAGCTGCAGTTGCAGCTCATCTGATTGATTTGCTTCTGAGCACTAGAAAGCTCAACAAGCTCAGCAGCTCTTTATGACATCTGGCACATACAGCAAATTCCTTCCAGCTCAGCTCGTGGAGCCGGGCTCTGTCCTGCCTTAAAACCAGCCCCGGCTCCTCAATTACCTTCTGCCCTTCTTCATGCCCTGCCAATTCCTCTTTGCTGGAATCTGAATGAAGCCACTGCATATGCCAAGGCTGAGAATCATTTGCGAGGGCCTATGGGCCTCTTCCTTGAAGGCAAAGATGGCACTTGGAACTTGGCCGGTGGAAGCATCATTCAGATATTGTTCTTTACAGGTAAAAGGAGGAAGATAGAAATCTTCCAAAGAAACCTTCCCATGAGTCTGATAATTCTGGAAAAATTCAGAATTGTCTGTTCTCTACGACTTAGGCTGGGCCAGTGCCCAAGTCAAAAGCCCACAGAGTACGTCTGAAGGAGGACTGTTCCCAACGTACCAACTGGGAAAATGCACTCACCCTCAAACGACTAACGCCATCACTTTCTTGCCTTTTAAGATCATCTCATGCAGGAAGGAGCATTTTCTCTCCTTCGGTTCTGAACTCAGAGGACTGTGCTTCTCAGGGAAGCCACCCCAGTAAGACAAGTCATTTTCTTTTCTCTATAGCAGAGGGAACTGTCACAAGTTGAACACAGTGAAAAATAAACTGTGAGGTTGAAGGAGGAGGAGGGTAGATGGAGATGTTTACCTCTAGCCTCAGAGAAGTTCTGCAGAAGGCGTCTCTGAGTTTGCCCAGCTTCATTTCTCTAATCCCTGATTTCTCTGCGGTTTTGCCGCATGCTTGCCTGGACACGTCACACACAACAGCCTTAGACTAGAAAAGTCTATGGCCCCATGAGAACAGGGAGATCTCCCTGAAAATAATCTCCTAAGTGTTGGTCAGGAGCAGGAAATGAGAGTCAAAGAGCACATCTGTAGGAATAATTCCTGTGCTCACACTAGGACTGTCTTCTCTCTTTCCCCTTGTCTTTGATGATAGAAAGTGCACACACTCCAGGCTCCATTTCCTCGCTCGGAGGTGAAATTATCCAGATGAGTAGTATCCCTGTAAAAAGGGACAATCTTAATGATTAAAAGATGCATGCTTATTTCATCATCCAAACAATATTCAGCACAAACAGATCTCTGGACACCTGAGCTGTAATAGACCCTGAGATTTGGAAGGCACTGGGAAAGAGTACTACCCAGGGAACCAGCTATCGACACAAATTCTACAGGCTCAGACATCTCTCAACAGCATATGCCCACTGACCTCCCCTGTCAGAGCCACTCCTCTGGAAACCCACTCACAGTTCACCCCACTTCTAAGGTCTTCCCTAGGAATGGAAACATCTTGTAGGATGCCATAGATATCTTGGCTGGGTCATCAGCAGAAGTCCTTGTGTATTCATTAGCAATGACTTAGGATGGCTTTCTTAATATAATTCGCTGGGACAAATTGAATACCATGACTAGAAACATTTTGTTGTTCCCCAGTCTAAAGTGAGAAGGATGCCTAGTGTGTTATCCCATCAGTTCTGCTCGAGTCATTTTAAATCCAAATGGATGTCATGGGTGGCTCTAAGGATGAGAAGATACAGATGTGGGACTCAAGAGAAAGGTGAGTTGTAGTTGTAGAAATTCAGTCCGGTAGGTGTTCTAGAAACAGGAGCCTCAGAACTATGACATTGTTCCTATCTCTGAGACATTGAGAATCCAGTGGGTAGAGCAGACAAATTAACCAACAATTACAGTACAGCGTAGGTCTACTGTATGCCCAGTAGGTTACAGTATGCCCAGGTCTGAACAGGTGAATAAATACTGAAACGAAGGGGAGGTTGATTCTTTCCCAAGGTGATGGGGTCAGGGAAGACAACCCCAGAGAGGCGACTTTGATGAGGCAGGAATAATTGTTACTCTCATTTAAAAGAGGTAGAAACTGTGTCTTGGCAGCTGGGCACAGTGGCTCACACCTGTAATCCTAGCACTCCGGGAGGCCAAGGCAGGAGGATCACTTGAACTCAGGAGTTTGAGATCAGCCTGAGCAAGAGCGAAACCCCATCTCTCCTAAAAATAGAATAAAATTAGCCCATCATGGTGGCGCATGCTTGTAGTCCCAGCTACTTGGGAGGCTGAAGCAGGAGGATCACTTGAACCCAGGAGTTTGAGGTTGCTGTGAGCTAGGCTGATGCCACGGCACTCTACTCAGGGCGATGGAGTGAGACTCTGTCTCAAAAAAAATGAAACAAGACAATACAAAACAAAAAACCTGTGTCTTGGCAAGATTAAATGATTTCCCTAAGGTAACGCAGCTATTAAAGGCATGACAAGGTCTTTCAACTTCCAGCCTAATTTCCTTTCCATGGCATTGTAGCTTTCCTGGAGGGAGGGGACTGGGTGGTAGTGGGACAAAGAGTTAAGTCTGGTTTCTCAGGGGTGGCTGGTTTGGGCTAGTCACAGAAGGTACAAGTCAGCCTTTATGTCCTGATCACAACAGGAGAAAATTCCAAACAGGACAGCTTGCATGTAAGCAGTAGGGGCAGTCACCCATACAGCATGAATACACACACCAAATCTATGGTCTTTATTCTACTGTCAGTGGTATATTTTTAAATAAGATACAGTAAACATTCTAGAAATGTTAACTATCATCATTATCATTATTAGCATCATCACGATTGTAAGGATGTTAAATTATTTCCTAAGAAAGAAAACACGGAGCATTCTAAGGGTGAGAGTGGAAGACGATATGCACTACCTTGTAGACTCAAAGGACCCATGGGAAGAGGGCAGGAAGAGAACTCTACAATAGCTTGACCGTTCTGCCTCCTTTAAGAGGTACAAATGGGTCGGAAGGGTCAGAAGAATCTTCCCGAACTCCCCACCCCCATCCTAATTTCCAGGTACCAGACATTTACCAAGCAACCAGGGCAGCCATCCATGACATGGACAAGAAAGTGGGATCTGGAGTCAGATTGTCTGAGTTCAACTCCTGGCTCTGTCACTTAGCAACTGCATAACTTGGGAAAATTTCCTAAGCATTCTGCACCTTCCTTCGTTTTCCCATATATAAAATGAGAATGACAATAACAGTAGCATACCTTAAGGTAGGCATGAAAGTTACATTGAATAACTTAATAAGTTAAATTAAATTTAAAGAGGCAGCTACACAGCCATTACTTTCATGTTGTAAGTGCTAAGTAAACATTATAATTAGTGTTATTAATATGTGTTAGGCAATAAAATATAATCCCTGCTTACAATCTAATAGAAGACAAAGATAGTTATGGAGATAAGTGCAATGGTGGCACAGACGAAGGTGAGGTGGGAAATGCATTTTGAAAGAGCTAATAGCCAAGGAATTTTTAAACAATTAAGAAAAGAGGCATGGAGGTGGAGCATTCTAGAAGAAGCAAACTGATCAAAAGCAAGGAGTCATGATACTGCATCGTGCATTTAGTACGTAAAGTTGGCAGAACAGAATGGGAGGGAGGTGAACTGGAAGTGTCGACAGGGGCTAGATCACAGGGTGTCTTAAAGACCGAGTCACAGTCCAGATCACTTGCTCAACTGGAAGGACTCAGAGATGGACTTCAAGAAGGAAGTGACCTGGCAAGACTTATGTTCTTACAAGATCGCTGAAAGCAGTGTGGAAGATGGGCTGGAGGCGGCTGAGATTATCAATAGAGACACCTATGAGGAGACCATGTTAGGAATTCAGAGAAGAAAGAATGAAAGAATAAGATGAGGCACTTAGGATGTACAAAAAAATTATGAAATGAAAAAGAAGCATGGGGACTGCGTAACCGATTAAATGGGAGAAATAAAGGGAAAGGAGCAGTTAGGAAAGATGCCCAAGTTTCAGGTTTGGGCACCTAAGTGAGTAGTGGTGCATTCACAGAGACTAAATAGGAGAGTCTGGGAAAGAATATATTCACAACTGAAGTTCTCTTTTCAGCCCAATTTGCTTTAGGATAAGTGGATGTGTGGGCTGATTGTATAGAGTGTATGTAATGATTATGCAAATCTTTGTGACTAGATCATCCATTCATAACATAAGGAGGCACATCAAACACAATTCTACTCCCTACTACTTTGTAATGGTAGTGAGAGCTGCACTGGGGCCCTGGCCTGGTGAACCTTGTCACGTGCACTATTCCTGTATATTGCAGCAACAGAGCTCCCCACACATAGGAGGGTGACCAGACCTTTTACATTTCTAAGATCTGGAAACTCCTCATCCTCAGGGCAGGTAAACAGCTCTCTATATTTTTATGTTCTGGCGCTTCTTAGGGGCATTCAGGCTGCTTTGTCTGAAACTGGGAGTGGACTGATCCCCTTGTGTTTCTGAAATATAAAGAAAAGCTCCTGGATGCCTGGATGGAAGCTGTAACTGTGGACGCATAGGACTTTGCAGCAGAAAGCACCAAGCGCAGGGGTCTGGGAAATGTGGGGCAGGAGACACTTGACTCAAAGGGACGAAAGGGAGGAACATCCCAGCAGAAGTGTCTTCCTTGGGGTACCAAGCCAGCCTACCTGTAAATATGGGGAAAGTGGCACATCACCTCAGCCTAGACTAGCAGTGCCAGGCCCACTCAGGAGAACCAGGATTGGAGGACCACTCTATGTGACATCAAGGAGAGCTGATCATAATCCCAAAAGACACAATCCCGAACGCCATAATCCCGGATGTTGAAATCCTCAAAGATCAAAATCCTGAAAATATAATTCTGGGAAAAATAATAAAAAATTTTTTAAAAAATATATATTTACATTTTTAAAAGGAGATGTATTTAAGAAACACAACAGAACACTTTATAAGCCACTTTACACAATAAAACAGAAAATAATAACATACATATTTTTGCAAGTATAAACACTCAGGTATACAAACGACGGTCATCACACGGGTGTAACAGTTACAAGCAGACAAACCATATTCATAAAGACATTGGTCAAAAAAGGAAATGCATAAATGCATATCACAATGGTTGGTAATTGTGCGCACCAGCTTTATCACTGCTGTCTTCTTAAATCCTGTGACGGACAACCTAAGTCTTCTGACCAGATCAATCAAAGACCACAATGGGTCACCATCATATATGCAGTTGCCTAAAGAGTCAAGATCTCAAAAAATTTTATCTTTCACAAATGCAGATGTATGTACATAAAAGGCCATCTCTTCATTCACTGAAGAAGTTTCAACACTTTTACATGCACAATGCTTACCACAAAGTCTACGTTGTGATAATGCACTTTTGTGGAGTCAAATTTGCAAAAAAAATCCATAAAACAAATTAGAACTCTTTAAGAAAAGGCTTTACACAATTTATAACTCCAGTATGGAAATGATGTGGAGATGAAATACATAGCACAGCAAAATAATGCTAACAATTTAAAATACTGAAAAAAAAAACCTAAAAAAGAGAAAGAAAACTCTACATATGAAAAAGTGTATTACAGATTATGGGCAATTGCACAGAGATAGTCCTCAGGAGCTGATCTCACATGATGCAACTATTTTGTGATTATGATTTTTGGAATTTTTGAAGTTAGAAAGTTTAGAGTTTCTGGGTTTTGATCTTTTGGGATTTCAGCATTTAGGATTATGGTGTTTGGGGTTGTATCTTATGGGATATTATCCAAACCTAGCAGCAGAACAGATGGCAGCCACTGCCTGGAACCAGGGCTCTTTCCTCTTCAGAAGTAGAAGACCAATTATGTCTCTTTGGGTACCATATAAGACTCCCATGTTCTTAGCTGGTAGATAATCCTGTCCACTTGGACTATGTAGCCTCAAACTGGGTTAACTAAATTTGGAGAAAGATAGGAAGCATGAAATAGTGTATCCTGAGTGTTGCAGAGAAGTTCATACCTTTAGCATGGTTGAGCAAAATAATTCTCTCTTCCTCAATATAGGGGGCCTCCAATGACTATATCCAGGCATGACAGTGTTACATCCCATTCTAGCTCTTTATTATACTTTATAATTTGGAAATGTTGATTGTAATATTTGTCTTTTATTCAAGTGCTATAGGTATACTTTAAGAATCCATTAAAGTATTTAATGTATTTAAGTATTTAATTAATAGGTAATTAAAGTATCCATTAAAGTACTTTATATCGCAAGCAATAAAAACCATAAAATAACAAAAAATAACAAAAAATATTTTATCCATTTATATTTTTAAATTTTTTCTAGAAGGATAGTAGCATTTTAAGGTCTGTTACATTTACTTATCTTGTTGGATAATATTAATTTATTAGCTACTTCTAGTTAATATCTTAAATTCTGATCTTTATAGAATAGATACAGTTGCAATACAAATATTAGAAATTTTTGGTTTGAAAAATTTTTTGAATTATAATTCAAATGAATCTCAGGAATATACTACCAAACAAAAGAAATCTAAACTTTATTTGTATGCAATTATTGTTCACCAAGAGATGAGCAGTAATTAAAAAGAGCTTTTTCTCTTTTTAATGTGAACCTACAAAGAGATGTAGAAATTATAGCTATTACAAATAAAAAAAAGATAATCAAAGACTGGACATCAGTCACAGTACCATGAATTTTTTAATAAAATGCATTCTTATTTCAGTTTGTCATCTTGCTCTGATATGATTACTCAAATCTTTGCAGATAGTACATATCATCCATTCATAACATAAGGAAGCAAACCAAAAGCAACTATATTCCCTCGTGGTAGTAAGAGTATTGCATCTTTAAACCTAACAATTGGCATATGACTTTGTTACTGAACACAGAAACGCAGAAAAAATAATAGAGAGATGTAATATTTTAAATTTACCTAATTTAAATTAGCAAAACTTAAATATTAACATATCTACTCTATCAGTTTATATATATATGTACACATACATATGTGTGTGTATAATATTTGCATGTGTATATTTAGCAATGAAACTTATATATCAACACATTGATAGGAGAATTGCTGCAACCTTTTGGAAAATAATTGCACAATAAAATTAATCATTTTGGAAGTTTTCAGTTATGTGTAGTAGAAAGACCAACTCAATTCACTTAAACAAACAAACAAAACTTTGTAATTTCACATGATAAGAATTCGAGAAAGAGAGAAGTTTAAGGGTGGGTTAATTTAGTGATTACAAGGACGGAGTTTATTTCTGCCTGTCTTCTGTGGCGTGTCTGCAAACTACTTCTTTCCATCATCACATGATGACTGCTGTAGTTCCAGGTATCCACGTCCTTACCCACCAGTAATCAGAAATGATAAAAAAAAAAAAAGAAAGATTTTATCCTTGAAACTGTTTTTAAAATCTAAGAAACAATTCCCTGAAATCACCCAGTCAGACTTTCTCTCACCTGTCATTGGACAGAACTGAGTCACATTCTTTTTTCTAAGTCAATCTCTGACAAGAGATAGAAATATTATGATTGCCTATTCCTAACTATTGGGCTTGAAGATGGGGCCACTTTCCCTGAAGTACATGGTTAAGTACAAGATGATAGATACCTGGAATAAAAGCAGGGTACTCTTCACAAGAAGCAGCGGAAAATTGACCCAGTAATTCTACTCGTGGGAATTTGTTGTTAGAAAATAATCTAAACGTATTTATATAAATATTCATTAGAGCATTGCCTATTTTAAAACTACAAAAAAAGTCCAATAATATAAAAATTATTCATTTAGATTTCAATTAGATAAAATACTATAGAGCCATTGGAATAATAATTATAAAACTTTATGGCAGCAAGCAAATGTTTATTATATAATGCTAAGTGAAGAAAGACATAATTATAATTATAGTATGATGGCAACTACATAAAATATTGGTTTTATTTTTTAAAAGATATAAAAAAAGATTATGTGTGATATTTTCCTTTTCCTTTTTAACATTTTGTGAGCTTAATTTTAAGATAACAAAAAATTTAATGTATTGGGCCGGGGGGGCGGGGGAGGAGGTAAGAGGAGACGGGTATATGCATACACAAAGAGTGCAATGAGCACGACCCGAAAGATGGACTTATTTGAAACTCGGACTTAGGGGGACATGGTGGGGCAAGGGCAACACACGTAACCTAAACATCTGTACCCTCATAATATGCTGAAATAAAAAAAAATTTAATGTATTATATATAGAAAACACACTATCTCTAGGATCTGTAAGATCATTGTGTAACATTCTAACTGTATGCAGTTGGTTAAGATATGATCAGATAATAAAATGGTGAATTTCTATTAGGCAGTTACATAAAATACAAAGTTCAGAAGTTAATTATTTAACTGGAAATAAGTAACTCAAAAACTGGGTTGAGGCCAGTTGCGGTGGCTCACGCCTGTGATCCTAGCTCTCTGGGAGGCCGAAGCTGGTGGATTGTTTGAGCTCAGGAGTTCGAAATCAGCCTGAGCAAGAGTGAGACCCCATCTCTACTAAAAATAGAAAGAAATTAATTGGACAACTAAAAATATATAGAAAAAACTAGCCAATCATGGTGGCACATGCCTGTAGTCCCAGCTACTCGGGAGGCTGAGGCAGGAGGATCGCTTGAGCCCAGGAGTTTGAGGTTGCTGTGAGCTAAGATGACGCCACGGCACTCTAGCCTGGGCAACACAGTGAGACTCTGTCTCA
>CAUYSK010060435.1:0-58357 GCA_963575035.1 Avahi laniger
AAGCATGGGTCTTTGACAGGCTTGGGGGAGGATCCTTCTTCCCTCTCCAGATCCATAGGGAATGGTAGATAGCAGCCCCACACAGCAAGGCTAATTCCTGGAAACCCTTAAGAACCCCAGGTCAGCTTGACTCCAACACAAAGGAATACCCAAGGTGGTTAAAAAAGAAACAACGGAAAGTGTTTTGTGAAAGGTTTTTTAAGAAAGTGTGATAGAAGTTTTTCCTTGTGAGAAAGAAAGTGCTTTCCTTCTTGGAAATGTAGTCGATTTTCGTGGTACTTACTACTGAAGGCAAAAGTTCATTTTCACACAGAAAATGTGATGAAGTCCCAAATGCTAGAACTCAGCTTTGATTTCAAAAAAGAGGTGTGAAGGTATCTTTGCCTCTGGGTGAGAACAATCTTATTGGCCTTAGTACTTTTATGGGTATGAAGTGTTATTCTTCTAAAATTGCAAAATTGTTAAAATTTGAAACTTTGCTCCAAAGTTTTTTCTTTTTTAATCAAGTTTACTCACTCTAGATAGGAAGATTGAGTGCAATATTGATGTTAGCACATTGTCCTATTTGGCCTTAGTGGATCATTTGATTTCTTACTCCTGTTTTCTCATGCGTGGCTGAAGTATAAAGGAATGTGTGGACCCGTAAGAGAAGAGGGAAGAACCAGGAGGGGCATTTTATGAGGTCAAAAGATGATTTCAGGTGATCTTAAAGCCTGAAATTATGATGCAAGAATCTGGATATCTTCTATTTAAGAATTAGGATTCTTTCCAAGTGAGTTTGCAAGCTACCTTTGTTGATCCTCACCGATCCCTGCAGTGAAGGGAGAGCAGGTATCATCCTGTCCTTGTTTTGTAGAAGGGGAGCCAGGCCGAGCGACGTGCTCAGCCACTGACCCACCTTGCATGGACTGTTGCCACCCAGGGAGAGCAGAGATAGATAGGTGGGAGATTGTTCCTGTCCTTTCTTCAATACGGGCTCACTTTATGCCAGAAACTGTGGTCAGACCTTGGGAAGTGACAGCTGGCAGAGACACCTTGCCTGCCCTCCAGGAGGTTCTGATCTAATGGAGGAGGCATAATAGGAGGTACTCTGATTATATTGGGGAGAAACAGAAGCAATAGAAACAGAACCAATATAACATATATGTAATTTGTTACTTAGTATATTTATAAATATATATTTATTATGAGTAATTGGCTCATGTGATTATGGAGGCTGAGAAGTCCCACGATCTGCCCTCTCCAAGCTGGAGACCCAGGAAAGCTGGTGGTGTCATTCAGTGTGTAATTCAGGACTGAGAGCCAGGGGAGCTGGTGGTGTCCATCCCAATCCAAGGGCAGGAGAAGGTGAGATAAGATGTCCCAGTCCAAGCAGTGAGGCAGAAACCAAAGAGGCAAGTTCCTCCCTCTGCATTTGTTCTATTAAGGCCCTCCATGTATTGGATGAGGCCCCTCCACGTTAGGGAGGGCAGTCTACTGAGTCTAACAGTCCAAAGGCTAATTTCTTCTGGAAATACACACCCAGAAATAATGTTTAATCTGGGCACCCCAAAGCCCCATCAAGTTGACGTGTAAAGTTAACTATTACACTGATAGTAGAGGTGTGAGCAAATGGACTGAGCTCACAGACCAGAGAGTGATAACCTGGGTGTATGTGAGTTAGGGAAGGCATGCCAGGTGCGATGGCTCACACCTGCGATCCTAGCACTTTGGGAGACAGAGGCAGGAGGGTTTTTTAGGCCAGGAGCTCGAATTAAGGAAGGCTTGTATCACTGAAAGCTATATCTTGAAGGGCAAGTAGAAGATTCTCGAATAAGGTGGCAAAGGAAAAGAAAGAAAGAATAGCAAATGTGAAAATGGAGAGATAAAATTATGAGAAAATTTTAGACAACAGTGAGAAGTCCAGTCCAGTGGAACAGGAGGCACTATTTGGGCAGGATGGGGAGATGGTGGGAGTGGAAGACAGGGCTGAGATCACAGAAGACCTTCTCTGTTACACCAAGAGGTTCTGATCCATTTCTCTAGGTGGTGGAGGTCTGTGGAGGTCTGTAATAGGAGAAAAATGTCATGTTGGGTTGGTAGGATGATAAATATGGCAGCAATGTGAAGTATGGGCAAGTTGGGTGGAAGGACCAATTTCGTTTCTCTTTGATTCTCTACCTAAATTGGGTATTTCTGGATTCCTGCAATGAAGGTAAGCAGGGACTCATGCCCTGGACTGGGATGTTGGCTGTCATTAGGAGGAGTTAGGGTCTGTGATTGATTGTTTTAATCAATTTTCAACTTTTGTGGTTTGACAACGTATATAAAAATACTTGCAAATAATCCTTTCTTATAACCCTTTCTCCCATTTCAAAAGAACTTAGAGGAATATACACCATTAGGTACATTTTAAATTGAAATTTATTTACTTTTTTTTTTTTTTTTTGAGAGTTAGATTTTCCCACGTACATCTGAAACTTGAGCCAGGAACTGCCCCGATGAAGCATGGTAATTCTTCCTGCCCACCTAACAGAAAGTATTTTTCTGCATCTCATGTGATAAATGTAGTCATAATGGTAGCCACAGACATTTGTTAGATAAAGTAAAGACGCTGCAATTTTCATCATGCAGTAACCTGCCTCACCTGTATACCAGATTCTGTGCTTGGCCTTGGGGAAACAAAAATAAGATTATTCATGGTCCCTACCTTCAAGGAACAGGATCATCAGCTATTCAGAAACACACACTCTGTAATCAGATTCCCAGAGACAAAAAGTAGAACTGTGGTCGCCAGGGCCTGGGAGGAGGGGAAAATAGGAAGTTACTGTTTAATGGGTGCAGGTTTCAGTCTTGCAAGATGAAAAGACTTCTGGAGATGGGTAGTGGTGCTGGTTGTACAACGGTGTGAATGTACTCTGTGCCACCAAACTATGCACTTATGATGGTTAAAATGACAATTTTATGCTATGTGGATTTTACCACAATTAAAAATAAAAAAAAATACTCTGTTCATGTACGTGTGCAGGTAACTTAATTATTTTAAAAGTATGTTTTAATACCTTTTTTTGTAAATCTTCAGAAGGTCTTACTACCTTTTCGTCATAGCCGAGGAAACAGAGGCAGAGATACAGAGTGCCTGAGCAAAGAGCACGTGCCAATCAACGGAGAAAAGTTTTCTTTTCTTTTTCTGTTTTATATTTCTCTTTATTAAAACAAAGTTTTTTGGAAATGCTAACAAAAGCAATAAATGTTCTCTATCCCTCTTTGAGGTAAGTTTGGCATGTATCCTTATGCCTCTGTATTTATATGAATATATTTTATTTAAAAAATTGGCATCATTTTGAACATAGTGTTTCACAACCCACATTTTTTTTTTAATTAATAGTGTGTTGTGAGCATCTTCAAAGTCATAAACATTCCTCTAGTGCATGATTTTTGATGGCTGTTTAAGACATCATAATAAAATTTAGTTAATCAGTCCTTTAAATGTTGGACATTTAGGAGGTTTCTAAAGTTTACTAATATAAAGCATGTGGGATGATAAACTTCCTTTCATATAAATGTTCAGAGTAAATCTATACAAGTGGAATTGTTGGGTCAATGGGATTATATTTTCATCAGGATTTTCCTTTTTCCTTATTATTAAGAATATTCAAGTAATTATGGATAAATATTTAAAGGTGCCTGAATTTATTAGTCTTTTTTTTCTTTTTAGACCTAATTCATGTGAAAAAAAAAAAAAACCAGCCCTATGTAAAAAATGAATTTAGAATGAAACTATTTTGCCTGGTTGTAAAGAAATTTATTTCTAACGTGGGTGTTATGGCTGAATTGTGTCCTCCCAAAGTTCCCATGCTGCAGCCCTGACCCCTGGTACCTCAGAATGTGACTGTATTCGGAGATAGGATCTTTAAAGAGGGGCTTGAGGTAAAACGAGGTCATCCAGTTGGGCCCTAACCCAGCAGGACTGGCGTCCTTACAAGAAGAGGAGGAGCCACCAGCAGTGTGTGTGCACAGAGAAAAGGCCACGTGAGGACACAGGGAGAAGACGGCCATCTGCACACCAGGGAGGGGCCTTCAGAAGGAGCCCATCCTGCTGACACCTTGATGTCATATGTCCAGCCTCCAGAACTGTGAGACAATGAATGCCTGTTGTTTAAGTCACTTAGTCTGTGGTACTTGGTTAAGACAGCCGTAGAACACTGCCATAGAGGCAGGGGTGTGGGTGTGTGTGTGCGTGCGTGGGTGCTCTCATCTTGATGCACCTGAGCCAGCATCCGAATGCTGCGGCTGGTCGTGACAGACTGGACTCCAGGTGTCCAGGTGTAGTGTCAGATGGGCTTTTCAGGCTCCACGGGTCCCTCTCTGGATGGTCAGCTCTCATCTGATGACTAGAAGGAAAGGCTCCTTGGCCTCATGGCCACGGGACTGTTCTGCACTCTCGTTTTATGGGTTGAAGTCAGGGCCAGAGAAACAGGCTGCACTGAAGTGCAGGGCCTGCCTTGAGTCGCCTTTTGTTTCCAGGGAGACCTGGAGGAAAGCCGGTCACCTGGGTGCGCAGGTCTGGCCATCAGTACCACGTCTCCGTCTTGACTTTCAGTCACTGGATTTCATCTGTGATCACTTTTCTTGACAGTTTTGGGCTTAGTTCACAACGTATATGCTATTCAGTGATACATTAATTATTTCCTAACTTTTTAAATGAAAGAACAGAACAATCACCTTTCTCTCGGAGAGTACAGACAAATGTGTTTTGGCCAAACATGCTTGTTCTTGAAAACAGAAATAGTATAGTATAGTATTTATTTTTATGGTCTGTAGAGTGAGACCACTGAGTTTTGACTCCCTTCTCCTCAGTTTTCTTTATACTGTTTAGCAAATTTATTGACTTCTCTTACCCTCGGTTTTCTTGTCTATAAAATGATTTAATAGTCATTTTTTTCATTGTAGAGTATTGAGAAGATTAATGAGGCAATTTATATATGGCTTTTGTCACATTGCCTGACACATAGTAAGTGACTGATAAATGTTAGTACCTATTATTATATTATTAAACATCTCATCAAACTGTACCTTAGGAATTACAATGGTTGGGAAATGCACTTTGAATTGCAACAACCCTTATTAGTTAGCTCTACTTAAATTTCTTTTGAGAAATATAGTACATTTGATGTAGCTGGCTCATCTTTGAAATGCAGAGTCATTATGAATCTGAAAAGATTCCATGCATGGAAAATGTTTAATATGGTCATGGAATGTTCTAAGTGTTCAATAAACGATGGTTACAAAATATGCAGACTGAAAATGTATATGATCTGGGTTTGAGTCCAGCTCTCCTACTAAGCAGCTTTGTGACTTAAGGTAAGTCTCTTAAGTTCTTCAAGCCTCAGTCTCCTCATTGGTGAAGTGTCAGCAATAGTAGAACCCACCTACCCTCTTAGGTTTGTTGCGAGGCTCAAATGTGCTTCATGGAGCTTGGTACGGCTTTGTGTTATTGTTGCTTTTTCCCGATGCAGCTCTCTAAAATATATAATGACAAATGAAGGATAAGGGCTTTTTGAAATGGAGTAACGAGTGGCTGTGAGAACAATCTGCGAGGCGCATCTGTGGTCCCGCTCGTTGCCAGGTGTCAGAGTCTTGCGTGCCATCTCTTCCCCTCGTGCCATTTGCGTCCCTCTCGAGACTGTGGGCTGCGTCCAAGAGAATGACCTTCCTAGACAGGAGAGGGCAGCTCTCCAGGGAAAGAGACAGGAGGAACTTCCTCCTTCTGCTGGAACGCACAACTACGGGTTTAAAATGCTGTGTGCGCATAGTGAGACCGCTGTCGGTGTTCTCAGGTGGTGTACGGAAGGCGTGGTTGCTGACTGCGAAGGGTGGTGACAGCCAGGTTAAATATCCCATAGAGGTGAGGCTTATGCAGTTTGCAAATTGCAGAAAAACCAGCAAACGCCATCTTTTTTTTAAGTTACATTTAGGTCAAGGAGAAAAATGAACAGGGCTTACTTCGGCTCCTGGTGAGATGGAGAAGGAAGAAAGCGAATGTTCTTGAGTACCATCTTGGTACTGAGCACCGTGGCTGGCATTTTGCAAAAATGCTCTCATTCAGATAGAAAGAGTGAACATTCAACTCCTGTTGTGTTTCTCTTTTCTTGATCAGGGAAAAGACCGTTTAGAGTAAAATCATTTTTTTTTCCTTTTTTAGCCTCAGTGGGAACCTGGTCTATAAAATCGTATTTTTAAGGGAATTGTAGCCCAGGAAAAGTGAGGAAACAGTAAGCTCCAAATGAGTTGGTTTCCTGATTTGGATGAATTACTTCCTAGGATTTTTCCAGAATTTGTAGTGGAGGTTGCCAGACCACTGTCATTAGCCACTAGGGAGGGGTAGAGAAAGAAAGAGAGGTAGAAGAAGGCAGAGAACTGAATTCTACCAACTGTGGATTGATGTTTCTGCTATTAGTCTCAGATAACACTCTGGACCGATAATCAAATACACGTTCTGTGAGAAAGGGAGGGCTCACTCAGACAGGCATCGCGGGTGACCTCGCTGGGTTTGTAAATGGCGTCTCTACCCTGGAAGCATTAGCTGAAGGTTGTAGATAACGGGATATGTAGATTCAGACGTGGTGTATTTGATAGTCTCTCTTGGTATCCTGGCGGAAATTAAAGACAAATAAAGGAAAGTGGATGATGGATAGTGGTTCATTGACGTGGAGACAAAATTAGTTCCACGGCTCTTTCCTGAGAGTTGAGATCTCCCTCTAGCCGTGCCTGCCTTACCCCTTTTGGCCTCAACATTTTTATATCAGATCCTTAAATGAGGACATAGATGACAGGCTTATAAAATATGCAGAACATTTAGAGTTAGTTCAATGTTAATTGCCAGAATATTGGGGTTGCAGTTGGAGGTCGAGGAGATGAGCGCCCAAATGGAACGTGCACAAAAATGATGTCATATGTGGGATGAATGAAGACACAGTCAGCAAATTCTATGATCCTCATTAAAAGGAGAAGCAGCTAGCTAACTTTATTTTGGGCGTGCTGCCTGATTTTTGTTACATATTCCAGAAGTACTAATTTTTGTGATGGCAGACACGTGTAAACTATTTGTAAATATGCCATCAGGTTCTCATAATTTTTTATTGAAAGTAATATCTTCTCTTTAAAACATGTTTTTTTTTGAAAAAACTTTAGGTATATAAGGGCTACGATAAAGTTTCCGTGGACTCTGAGATGAAAGACATTTGTGTCTTCCTTGAAGTCACATAACGAGCGAGCGTACAGCAATTGTGTGTAGTGCAGCTCTGTTGAACAGTGCATTGCAATTTGGGTGTGTATCTTTCACACTCAACCATGTGTTCCTGTCCTCGCTAGTACAGTGACTTTCAAACTTTTTGAGTTGTGGCCCATAGTGAGAACTACATTTTGCATGGTGATCCAGGCGTGCACACACACATATTCCACACAGAACTGAAACAAAAAACTCAAGAAATAATACTTATCCTATGTCTGATGCTTTCTCTTATTTTCTGCTTTATTTGATTTTGTTCTGTTATTTAAAAATACTGATGAAGACCTCCTCCTTTTGATTTTATCACTCGCTATTTTTAAAGCCCTGCTCTGGCAGAGACTTAATTCCTAAGTCTCTGTAAATGCTGTAGAGACTCTGTATAATGCTCTCATAAATGCTATAGCCGTCCCTTTCTTTCAAGGAGAAACCGTTCCATATTGTCATCTCATATTACATCATTGCATATGATGTCAAGCGAAATACTTTTGAAAGGTGTTTCTGTTTTGCAGATGGAGGGCAGAGTTACAGTGAGTGTGTCATAATCGTGAAACAAGCTGGCATCTGGCCATTGGTTCATGGACTGTTTTGCAATGGCTTGCCCAAAACCTGTTGGCCATCACTGCCCAGGAATTAGGAAAAATATACTTGTGTACTCCTAGAGTAGGAAAGAGGTGTAGGGGTCACCTATTCTAAGTTCTCACTTAGTGCAGGGGTCACTTCTGTGGTCTCCTCACTGTTGACCATTTAATGTCTGCTTGATTACCTTCAGAAACAGGGAGCTCACTGCATTAGTTTTTTGTTGCTTCTGTTACAAATTAGCAGACGTTTAGTGGCTTAAAACATCACAAATTTGTTATCTTACAGTTTTGTAGTTCAGAAGTCTGTAATGGGTCTCACTGGGCTGAAATCAAGGTGTTGGCAAGGCTGTGTTCCTTTCTGATGGTTCTAAGAATCTGTTGTCCTGCCTTTTCCAGTTTCTAGAGGTTTCTGGTATGCCTTGGCCCCATTCCATCTTCAAAACCAGCAATGGCCAGTCGAGTCTTTCCTCACATCCCATCACTCTGGTCCGTAAGTCTTCTGCTTCATGTATTTATAAGCTCAGTGCTCCCTCGTCAGATGAGGTAACACTGACAGGTTGTGGGGTTTTTGTGGGGCCACCGCTGTGTTTACCACAGTCCCCGCCTTCTGAGCTGGCCCATTCTACTTTCTGATGGTTCTAATTTTGGAAAACACACGCATTGATTTATGACAATGATCTCTATTCATGCAACAGGTGAAGTTTTAAAAGTAAAATCAGGACATCTGAAACCTGGAGACTTTCAACTTTGAAAAAACCAGCAGTTTTGAAGGCTGAGACTGAGAGAAACCTGGTGGAAACGAATTCATAGGAAGGAAGGTCTCCCTCTACTGGATGTGAAGTTAACGTGTATAACGTATATGCGTTTCGCAGAGAGAGATTTGCTTGGTATTTGCTGGAAAGAGGAGAAACTATGAGTCTTGAATAAAAAGCCCAGAGGAATCTGTAAGACACTGGGCTGGTTAATCTCTTAGTTGCACTGTGCTTACTTGGTCAATGTCGGGAAGGGATTTTTAAGGTGGTTTAAGGCAACGGAGGTGGGTTGTGAGTGATTATAGGGAATCCTTTGGCAGTTCTGATTTTATTAGAGATTCTAATCCGCTGAGCTGTGTGAGTTTGGTGTGCTGCCCGTGACTGTCAGCTACAGAGGAGAAATAACTAAGCAAAGCGATGACTTAACAAAGGCAGTTTTGTTTAAAAAAACAAAAAACAAAAAACAAAACAACAGCTTACAGATCCTGTGATTTACTGCTTCATTCTTTTAACATTGAAATTGAGGGCTGAGTGTGGTGGCTCATGCCTGTGGTCCAGCACTTTGGGAGGCCGTCCTCCCAAAGATCTCTTGAGGCTGGGAGTTCAAGACCAGCCTGGGCAATATAGCAAGACCCCATCTCTTAAAAAAATAAATAAAAATGATTAGCCAGGTGTGGTGGTGCATGCCTGTAGTCCTAGGTCCTCTGGAGGCTGAGGCAGGAGGATCTCTTGAGCTCAGGAGTTTGAGGCTATGATTGTGCCACTGCACTTCAGCCTGGGCAACAGAGCATAACCCTGTTTCTAAAAAAAAAAAAGAAAATTGCAATAGGTGAGTAACCCTTTAGGGTACTTTACTATTATGAGAATGCCTTCATTTTGGAGGGATTAAAATTTAATTGTAGATTGAAAACATGATTTAAGGAATTATATAAAAATATTAGCAATACTGTTTTTGTACTAAGTTCCTCAAGTGCATTTTGAATATCATCTGTTGGACTGAATGAAAAATCAGTGTAGACACAGTTTTTCAAATGAAGGTTTTTTGTGAAGAGCAAAATAAGCATGTATCAAAAAATGAATTTTGCTTTTTTTTGGTTTAATGTAGCACAGGCAAGAAGAAACCTTTGTTACTCATAAATGAAAATATCCATTTTCAAAATGCCACGGTGTCTTATGTACAAAATTGAGTGAATGGTGGCAAAAAACATGGTGGCCATGGAGGTGTGCCACTCAGCTGTCCTCGCAGGAGCTTGCTGTGAGTGTAACTGGTGAGAGTTTTCAGCTGCGGAGTTCATGCTGCACCCACGCTCTTCCTGGGCTGCCTCCAGCCAGTGACTGAGCTAGAGCTGGCCCTCCCTGCCCTTCATGGGACCCTCGTGATGGGCAGCCTTAGCTCTCCCTCCCACCCCCATCAGCCTCACCAGTACCTGCCCAGGGATGTAGTGTGAGGCTCCTCCTCCTTCCTTCCCTCTCTCTTCCGCAGGTGTCAGACCTACATCTGGGTCTGAAGGTTCTCCCTGCCTCCTCCTGCTCCTTTTCGCCTTTCATCCTTCGTAGGTGTTCCCCCCAGAAAACCACCTGCAGGTCTAATTCTGCCTTGGAGTCAGCTCCTTGGAGGACCTGGGCTGATACACATCTAAAGAATCATGGAATGAACTTGAAGGTCCCTTCAGGAAGTTGTTCACTTTTCCTCCTGCCAGTGATAGCAAAAGGGCAGCCCAGCTGGAGCAGAGAGAGCAATGGAGTGAGTGGTAGGAGTCGAGATCAGGGAGAAAACTTCTGCTTCAGCTATTGATAGACTGGGTATTTTGGACCCATGCCCCACTTGAGGACAACTAATAAACCTGGATAAAGTTTTTAAAAAATCTTCTTGGAGACGTTAGATTGCTAATAACATGGTGAAGAATACTGGCCACGATTTGGGAGAGCATGGCAGTCGGAGAGGAGAACCTGGCATTTGGAGCTACACGTTTCTGGGGATGTGCACTTAATCTGGAGATGACTGCCGAGAGACCTAGAAGCAATTTTGACAGATTTAAGAGTCTAGGAGAGTGTAGATATCTCTTCAGCATACTGATTTCACAATAGTGAAGAGACGGAATCAACCTAAAAGTCTATCGGTGGATGAATGGATAAAGAAGATGTAGTATATATACAGAACAGAATACTATTCAGCCTCAAAAGAGAAGGAGATCCTGTCATTTGCGACAACGTGGATGAACCTGGAGGGCATTATGCTGAGTGAAATAAGCCGGGCACCGAAAGACATACAGTATCTCACTTACGTATGGTATCTGAAAAAGTCAAACTCACAGAAATGGAGAGTAGAATGGTGGTTGCCAGGAGGTTGGTGGGCATGGGGGATGGAGAATGGGGAGACGTTGGTCAAAGAGTACAAAGTTTCAGTTAGTAGGAACAAGTTCTAGAGATCTGTTGTGCAGTGCGGTGACTGTAGTTAATGTGTGCTTGAAAATTGCCAAGAGGGTATATCTTAAATGTTCTTACCGCAAAAAAATCATAAATAAGTGAGGTGATAGATACGTTAGTTTGAGTTAATTATTTCACAATACATACTTATACTAAAACATCACATTGTACACCATAAATATATATGATTTTTATTTGTCAATTATACCTTTATAAAGCTGGGGAAAATAAAAATAATAAGACTATGGGGGTAAATTTGGAATTCAGGGCCAGCTAAGGCGATATCCTCTGTGTTTGGGGTTGGTTTCCCGGAGAACTACACAACTAGGCTAAGAGTGACCATAGACTGGCTGTCACAGGGCCTTAAACCTCCCTAAAAACCATCTCACTGCTTGATACTAAGTTAAGATGATCCCAGATTGTGATCAGGTGTCTAGTAGAAGCAAATGTTAATCTTTTCTGGAGAAAGATAACATCGTCATAAGCCTCAAATTGTTTATACTAACAATTTTTCAGATGCAAGGACTTACAGAAATAAAATATCCCAGCTTGTCACTGGCAGATGGGAAAGGAATTCTGAGAAAGTCTCACAGCAGGCACACAGGGCCGTCTAAGACTGAGGCTGGAATAAGAGAAATGAGAAACCTTCTTGTCTCTACTCTGAGCTTTACACCAGGTAAAAGCAACAGCTTTGTACTGCTGGGAGAGGGCCAAAAGCCAGTGAAAGGTGACCTCTGGCCCAGATGAGCATGGCTTGCTGAAAGTGAAGGTAGAGCAAGAATACCATGAGAAAAGATGCTTCAGGCCTTACACTAAGCACGAGGTAATGACAGTTCTCCACTAAAGGAATCTGAAGTCTGTGGAGCATTGAAGGTAACTTCCTATAGTTACAAAACTCAAACCCAGTTTAACAATAGACTAGATCGACTCAACTTCCCACACTAATAGCCTAATAGAAGAACAGGTGTGCCCATTTCTGGTTATAAATATTATTCAGTTCTTTTAAACAATGTTTAGCACTCAATAAAAAGAGGTAAACAAAAGAGCAAGTGGTGGAGGGGAGGGAAATAAGACCCATTGTCAAGAAGTAAGATAGTCAACAGAAACAGACCAAGAGATGGTCCAGATATTAGAACTATTGGACAGGGTCTTAAAAAATAACTACGATTCATATGTTAAAGGATTTAGTGGAAAAGATAAATAATAGGCATGAAGTGGTAGGAAATTTCAGAAGGGAGATGGATACTATAAAAATGAACCAATTAGAAATGCAAGAAATGAAAAACACAGCATCAGAGATGAAGAATTCTTTTGACAGGATGGTAGTCAGCCTCCAAGATGGCTCCTAATGGTCCCTGCTTTTTAGCGTTCATAGCCTCCTGTTCTCTCTTCACATCCTGAATAGGGCTGGCCTGTGAATGGAATATTGCAGGAATGGCTGTGCAACATCATAAAACATATTGTGGCTTTAGCCTTGCTCTCTGGTCACATGTTCTGAAGGAGGCCATTCGCTGTGTGATGAGGACACTCAGTAATCTGCAGAGGGGCCTGCGTGCAGAGGAACTGAGGCCTCTGCCAACAACTAGCCCTACATGAGTGAGTCATCTTGGCGGATGATCCAGCTCTCGCCAATCTTTAAGATGATAGAAGCCCCGCGTAACATATTGAGAAACGTCGTGACGAATCGTGAACCACAGCCACCAGCTCAGGTGCTCTTGAATTCCTGATCCACAGAAACTGTGAGATAATATATGTTTATAGCTTTAAGCCACACATATTTCACTTAAGGCTAATTTACTTTGCAAGAATGGATAACTAATACAGATGGGCGTTTCAGCAGACTGGACGCTTCAGAGGCAAAATCAGTAAACTTTGAAGAGAGGCCCACAAAAGTCATCTAAAACACAAAGAATTGGAGAAAATGGCAAAACAAAAAACTGAGCAGCACATCCGAGATATGCGAGGAAAATAGCAAGTACACGCAGTTGGACTCACAGAAAGAAAAGAGAGGGAGAAAAGGGCAGAAAAAATATTTTTTTAACTGGATAAGAGTTTTCCAAAATGAATGAAAGATGGAAAATCACAGATCTAAGAAACTTAGAGAACCCCAAGCAGGTTAAGTACGTTGAGAATAAGGATTGGGAAGATGTTGAAGTGTTAAGGAGAAAGGAAAAATGGAATAATATGGGATGATGTGAGAGTGAGCAGGGAAAGGCCAAAGGATGCCCACTGGTCCCACCTGTCAGTTACACCTTTATAAAGCTGGTGTCCAGGTAGAGCTGGGTTTTTACCTGGGGTGGATTTCTGTCAGGTAAGTGAAGGGAAGGAAGAGAGGACAGGGAACCAAGGGTGCGTGCAAGAGAGGGCTGTGGTGATGGCTCATAGACTTGAGCTGGGTAAGGAGGGGAGTGAGGGCTTTGGAGGAGAGGGGGTGGGGTTGGGAGACAGTGGGCTGGTGGCAGGGTCAGGAATTGTAGGGTTCAGGGGTCAGACAGGTCCTACACGCAGGACTTTCGAGAATGCGAGTGGGATGCTTGGAAGTGGGGTTCTGCAGGGGCGCACTTAGCAAGGTCGGGGCATGACCCTAGGTACGAGGGATGGAGATCAGGTTGAGAGTAAGATCACTGGAAGGGGACAAATTGAGAAAGTGCTGGGCCACTCACTTGAACATGATCGTCTGTGTGATTTAGCCCATTGATTTAGAATGCATTTCCCAGACTAATTTCCTTACCTGAGATTTGATGGGAGTAGGTAGATAATTTGTTTAGTTTCTGGTAAAGACCTAGATCTTCTGCTCACCTCCAGGTGGAATAGAAGATAGGGTTCAATTCTTTGTTGGAAGTTGAGAGGTCTAATATTCCCACCTGTTTGGAATGTCTTTATTATAATTTAATAGCACAAGAAAATATATAGAGTGCTGTGTATGCATACACTTTAATATTGTATATTCAAGGTTCATCCCTCAAAGGATAATTAGACATTCCCCCAGTTGTTGGTCAGGAGTGGGAGGGGAGAGCACCTGGTGTAAGTGAGGGTTGGTTGTCACTTAGTTAGCAAAGGTAAGAAAACGTGTGCTCTGTTGGTTGCCCACATATCTGTTTGCAGTCATTAGAGGTGTTGCATTGAGTTTGAAGTGTGAAGCCCACTAGGATGACTTCTGAATGATTCACCCGCTGATCCGACTGAGCCAGCGCTCGGGATACATGAAGGGCACTGGGCTGTTTCTGAGACATCATGGTGCAGGAAGCCGGTGAAGTTCCAGGCACAGAATGCTCCTCGGGTAACCATCGCTGCTCTCCCTGGCTTGGCACACTCTGCTTGAGGCAGTCCATCCCTGCTGTTGGACTCTCCCTTGGAAACAGCACTAAGCAATTTTTTGGTGTTCAGTTATTTTTAACTCTTTTTTCATAATATATGTAAAGATGATCAGGGTAAAACGGAACTTAATACTTTCTTTCAAAGCAAGTGGTCAAAGGAACTGTCAGAACACTTGATTCTGTAGTATTGACATAATAATAAACACTTAGCCATAGAAAGTGCCAAGGGCTGTTGTAAGCACTCTACATTTATTAACTTCTTTAATTCCCAAAACATTCTGTGATGGTTGTTTATCATCCCTGTTTTACAGATGGGGAAACTGAGTCATAGGGCAAGTAAGTGATATTTGGCTGTGATTCAATCCTGGAAAGTTTGGTTATAAACTCTTTGGTCTGATCACCAAGCTTTATGCTGTGTCTCACTGTGGCAGGAAAAACTGAAATGGAGCTGAACCTTGCTCAGAACTTGAAAGTGGAGACAGAGACCAGAAAACATAAAACTTAGATCAATTTCAGTGAACAAGCAAGCTGTTGGCAACATAGTTAGTATGCAAGTCCTCAGTGGCAGATGACTCATGCTTTCAATGCCTTATGTAAGGTTATTCAGATACATTACATTTATTTTCAGGTATCTTCAGGAAATCTTAGCAACAGCAACCAGGGAGGGTATAAGCATCACTTTTCAGTTATCTTTGTGAATAATACCATGAGGCAAGTAAAAAAAAAAAGTCCCTATAATAGAATTTTGTGGGAGAACAATGGTTTCTCATTGCTCTTCTGGTTTACAGAGTCTAAAGTCACACTGTCCAACCTCCCCTGGTTGATTTTAATGGCGTGTATTTTACATTGGGTTTTCATTTATGGCTTATTGAGAGACTCTCATTGTGATAGATTTGTCTTTTGTACAGTCTTCACTTTCCATGTTGGAGTTACGTGGATACCTCTAGGGCATCTTCCCTATGCTGAGTGCAGTCTTTGGAGTGGATGACATGAAGCCAGGAGAAAGGGTAGAGCTTCCACCTTGGAGGTGGGGTGTGCAGGTGCATTAACCTGAGGCTACTCCTCCCCTTGGCTGTGGGTGATGCCTGGGGCTGCCCTGGCCTGACGGGGACAGCAGAGACCCACTCACTTCCGCTGCTGTTGTGCAGAAGGACAGTCCTGCGTATTTGCATAGGGGACGGACTCCTCAGTGGTTCTTGGGAAGGATAGATGCATATGATTAAGTTACCAACATGCGTGTTTGGGACAAATGACCCTTCTACCCCTCTCCTGAACTACCAGCTTTGTTGGCTGAGTTTTCTGGATGCTATTTGATGCAGTAATAAAGTGGAAGCAAGGCCATGCTGCACACCTAGGGTGGAGTTGGCACATAAAGGCAACATACTATTGAGTGAGATCGCCATAATGAAGGCATTCTTGAAAAAGTATCTAATGCAAAAGGCAGAGTTTCCTAAGGGACCAAATAACCTTGGTTATTCTTGATGTGAAAAATTCCCTCACCTCTTTACCCACACTGTGTGATAGGCATGTCTGCTGAGCAGGAGGAATTCTGAGAGCTCCAAATGACATAGAGTCAGAGCGAACCTTTTCCCTACTGAATGAGGTGTCAGAATCCCAACCAGTGTAGGAAGAGCACAGCTCACTTCCAAAGGCAGGTCCTGGACAGGCCTTTCTGTCTTGCACAGTGGTGGTGGTTTAGGAGGTGTGCTAGATGTTTGGATCTTTCTAGTCCAAGCTGTGTGTGGGAGGGAGAAACATAGAGGGGGGGGAGAGGGTTTGCCTGTTCACGTGCACTGCAATGTGAAAGCAAAGTTGTGGTTCTTGCTAGTACATCAGCAGTTATAGGTTAGTGGTTAAAAAAGGATGTGAATGAAATATTCACTCCAGGTAGTGGCCTCTACCATAATGTTCATGGCCTGTGCTAGAGATCTTGCAGAATTTTACTTTGCTTAAGGAATCACCCAGGAACATCATTTTTGTATGTACTGTAATCATTAATTTAACTTTCCTTAAGGAACAGTTCTTTGCTCATGGTAGGAGCCTGAGTCAGCAAGAGTAGGGAGCATTACTTACTCCTCCCATCCTCTCTGTCACCTTTTCGTCATGTCTTTGTTTTGGTGGGACGACCTCTAGTTTCCCAGATTGAAAATAGTTTACTAGAGGGCAGGCACAGGCGCTTAAAGTGTGCATATTAGAGGTTTTAGTAGTTATTGTGAGATGACCTTTCTGCTGCTCGTCATTTCTTGGTGTGGAGCAAGAACAGGTGTGACCCTGAGGGTTGTGCCCACTTTCGAGTTGATAAGGATGTCAAGGATTTTATGATCTTGCCATAAATGTAGTTGTCAGTAAAGAGGTAGCAAATGATGTTTATTGAAGGGGAGTCCCTTCGAGCTCTTTGAAAGCAATGCTTCTGTTTATCTGCGCAAAATAAATTAAGATGTACAATATGGCCTCAATTTGAATAAGCATGAAGGATCAAAGGAAGATAATTCAATCCTTTTAATTGTCAGCTTTGGAAGGATTTTAAGTAATTTCTTTTGTAAAGCAAAATCTCCCATTTCATTACTGATAAGTTTGCATGGGCAAAAATTTACTTTTGAATTTTCTTATTATGAAATATAAAATTCATACAACATCTAGAAACAGTTAAGTAATTAAGAAATGAACACTTGGCCAAGAGCTGTGGCTCATGCCTGTGATCCCAGCACTTTAGGAGAGAGAGGTGGGCGGATTACTTGAGGCCAGGAGGTTGAAATCAGCCTGGGCAACATAGCGAGACCCCTATCTCTACAAAAAAATAAAAAAATTAGCTGGGTGTGGTGGTGCATGCCTGTAGTTCTAGCTACCTGGGAGGCTGAGGAGGGAGGACCACTGGAGCCCAGGAGTTGAAGGCTGCAGTGAGCTATGATCACATCACTGCACTCCAGCCTGAGTGACAGAGTGGGATATTATTTCTTAAAAAAAAAAAAAAAAAGAAGAAGAAGTGAACACTTGTTTAATTACTACCTGAAATAGAACGTTATAAGCACCACAGAAACTTTCAATGTGCTTACACTCTTCCTCGATAGCCACTCTCCTGACTTTCATGATAATCATTCATTTGCTTTACTTTGTAGTTTTAACCATTTTATACTGGACATATTTTAAAATGTATCCCCAAGATGTTTTTCATTAATTTTTTTGTTCTTGTTCATTTATTTCTGATAGAAAGTACCATAGTCTGAGAGACAAGAGACTTTTGTTATTTCTCTAGCCCAATCGAGTTTTATTATTTAAAGTCTCTGGGCTTATTTTCTTAAATGAGAAATTTGATTAGATTAATGGTTTCATAATTGTTTCTTTTTAAAATTCAAATGAAATTGTTTACGAAACTCCAATATAAAATACAAAAGAAATTAGTATTTATTTTCTAAGTTTGGATTTATAAAATTAACTCATTATAAAGTTAATAAATGAGAATACATCAGCATGTTGGCAGTATTCAGTGTGTTAAAATTTGGAATGTGGAAGTCCTCTGATTTGAATGTAATTCTTTCCAACCATGTCAATGTGCAGAAGCCAAAAGCACATGAAAAAACGTTCAACTTTGTTAGTTATTAGAGAAATGCAAATCCAAACCACAGTGAGATACCACTTCACATTCACTGGAATAACTATAGTAAAAAAGACAGACCTGTGTTGTTGAGGCTGCAGAGAAATTGGAACCCACATACACTGCTGGGAACAACGTAAGATGGTGCAGGTGCTATGGAAAGTAGTCTAGAATTCCTTGAAAGGTTAAATATAGAGTTATCACATGACCTGGCAATTTCGCTTATAGGTATATACCCAAAAGCAATGAAAACACATGTCCACACAAAAACTTGTTCACAAATGCTCACAGCATTATTTACAACAGCCACGAAATGGAAACAACCCAAATGTCCATCAACTGAGTAGATGAACAAAATGTGGTACATCTATACAAGGGAATATTATTTGACCATAAAACAGGAATGAAGTACTGATGTATACTACAACATCGATGGATCTTGACAACATTATGCTGAGTGAAAGATGCCTGTCGCAAAGGACCACATATTGTATTATTCCATTTATATGAAAATGTCCCACATTAGCAAATCTATGAAGGCAGAAAGTAGATTAGTGGCTGCCAGGGGCTGAGGGGAATGGGAGGGATGGCCGGTGTTTGCTGGTGCTGGTGGCTAAGAGGTGCAGGGTTCCTTTCTGAGATAATACAAACATCCTTAAAGGGATCGTGGTGGTGATTGCAAAGCTCTGTGAATATACTAAAAACCACTCAATTGTGTACTTTATGTGGGTGAATTATATGGTATATGAATTATATTTCAATAACATTGTTATATAAAAAGTTGAATATGCAAAAGCAAGATGATAATCTTGCATGATTTTTTTTTCTTTCCTGAGACAGAATCTTGTTCTGTCACCCAGGCTAGAGTACAGTGGCATCATCATAGCTGACAGCAACCTCAAACTCTTGGGCTCAAGAGATCCTCCTGCCTCAGCCTCCTGAGTAGCTGGGACTGTAGGCATGTGCCACCATGCCCAGATAATTTTTCTATTTTTAGTAGAGACCCAGGTCTCACTCTTGCTCAGGCTAGTCTTGAACTCCTGAGCTCAAGCGATCCATCCCCTAGGCTTCCCAGAGTGCTAGGATTACAGGCGTGAGCCACCGTGTCCAGCCGTAATCTTGAATAATATTAAGCAGGGAGCAGGAAGCAGAGAGGAAGGACCTTGTTCCTAGGGAAAAAGATACCATGATAAAATCTCTATAATACTTGATAGCTATCCAGTGGGTTCCTTGCTTTCCACACTGACCGTGTCTACAATGACTTTCTATCTCTCCATCATGACTAGTATTTGCATTTTCAGAATATTTCTGTTTATATTCTTTTTTAATACATCACAAGAGCAAAGCGCACTAACGGGTTCAAGTAATTTCACAGACACCGCAGTACTGAAAACCGTGGCAGCGATGACAAGGTGGAATCTCTGGCCGGCAGGCAGCGCCCGCTGGTGTGGCAGCCTGCTGTGTGTGTGCAGAGCCGTGGGCAGGTAAAACTCGGTGCTGAGTAGGCGATGCAGGCATGAAAGTGACGTTTGTTCAAGAGCTAAACATAGAAAAGCTGATGACAGCCTGACTCTAACACATCTGAATGTGTTTGTTTCTGTAATCCGAGTTTTGATAAGTTTGAAACCTACCAGGGAAGGAAATCGGAATCCAGTGTTCATGGAACCCAGAGGCGCCATCACAGAACAGGGTGTGTAAACCACAAAGTTAGAGTATATCTAACATCTTTTTCAGCTTTGGTATTTTATTTTATTTAGTTTAAAACTACCGTCAAATATCCATTTATTAACTTTTATCCAGAGGACTTGATGGATTGATTACTGATATGTGCCATCTTGGTGGAATAATCATTGTGTGATTATTTATACAGTGGAGTTTAAAATTATCTTTAGTGGTATCGCATAGTGAAAATTTTTTTATAAGGATACACAAATTTATTATTAAGTCGAACATCACAAATCAGATTGTGATTAGTTCACTGCTCTGTGAGCTTAAATTTTCTCTCGAAAACCATACAGTGCTGATACCCTAGTTGAGTGTGTCTGAAACACCCCAGCACAAAATCCATTTACCCGCAGGTTCATTTGTATTCTCTTTATAGGACAGAAGACAAGGAAACCTGTTAGAGATGGTTTTGTTCAAATTTATTTCCAAATGTGTATACAGTTTGAAATTAGGCACTGCTAGTTGATGGAATTTCTTGTTGAAATATTTGGGATAATTTTAGGAATTTGGGATTAGGATAAGTTTTTTTTTTTTTTTAAATTGAAAGACTTGGAAACCTGTGAAATTTTTGGGTCCAGACTGTATTTGTTCCTATAGAAGTGAGTTGATTGTTAAATACTATAAGGTTACTCTGAACTCTTACAGGTGTGTTTGGCTCACTTTGGATCAGGATTTCTCTGGAGTATCTGCATAAAGGCCATCTATAACACAAGGACTTGGCTTCTTAGCATCCAGCCTCTTAGTATCCTCTAGATGTGCAGAGCTAGGCTGAGCTCAGTGTCCTCTTTATCAGTTAGCAGTTGCAGGTTATGGAGTGTATCTGCTGTGTTATATTCCCTTATGAATATATATTGCAATTTACTTATACATTCTTCTGTTAATGGACATTTAAATTGTTTCCTTTGAAAAATTTTCTCTTCCAGAATAATTCTGCAATGCACAATCTTGTACATGTCTCCTTGCGCAGTGTGAGAACATCTTCCTGATGTACTTAGGAGTGGAATTCCTTTGTAATAGAGCATGCACACATTTCATTTTTTTTCCTTGTCTTACTAGCTTGTAGAATTGCTAGTACCATGGTTTATAGAAAAAATGGTAGGTTTTCTTGTCTCCTTCTTGACCTCAAGGGGGATTTCTAATATTTTGCCATTAATTAAAATGTTTGCTGTAGGTTTTTGGTGGAATCTCTTCGTCACGTAAGAGAGATCCTCTTATTCCTTGTTTGAAAATAATTTTGATCATGAATGGGGGTTGAGTTTTATCAAATGCCTTTTCAGCCAACTTATTTTAATCCAATCCTCCAAGATCTTTCAACAGGACATCCCCCAAATTCCCTACTGTCTCATACTTATGGGGCAGTTTTTGGCCTCGAGTGACTTAAATTTAGCTTGCATATCTTGGGGGCAGTCATGTAACTTTCAGTTAACCACAGTATATCAGGATCTCAACCTCCCCAGAGCACTTGTGGGATTTGCCAAAAACAGATCCTTTTTTACAGCCGGACAGTCAAATATATTCTTACCTAAGAGGCTCCTTGCTGGGGATACCTTTTGACCAGCCTAGGGGCGCTGCATTTCTCTGACTGCCTCGTTGGGTCCTGCTGCACCTCTGGGTGGCTGTCCTCAGCCTTTTGGGAATATAGGGTGTCTCCAGCAGCCTAAGGGGAGATGTACACACCTGAGCACACCTGAGGGGTGCCCAAGCCCCTCTTTCTATTTCTCACGCTCTTGTGCAGAAGGACAGTTTGCCAGGTGTTTGTATAAAGCAAAAGTGCTGGAATTTCTTGTTCATGGACAGAAAGGGAAATGGTGGTTTTTTTTTGGTAACATTTGATGTCCTAATGCCCTGGTAGCTGTAAAGGAAAGTCAGACAAGATTAGATGCTGGGGCTATGAATTAAGCAAATAACCTCATTCTCCATTTAGGTAAATTCGAAGAACATGTCCGGGCCTGGGCCCCAGGGAGGGAAGTGATATGGTAGGATTAAGAAAAATACTCAGCAATCTCGGGTGTACCACAGAGGGATTCAGGGAGATCAACAACCCGACTGCCATAGCGCTGCCAGGATTTCTGCCCCCACCCCGGGCCTGTGATGGGGGCTCTTCCACAGTGGGGCAGTTGGGAAGAGCACACTGCTCTCTTGGGGTGAAGAGATTCCCCTCGCTGTAGGCTTTGATCTCAGCTGCTCCGTGAGCTGCGGGTCAGATGCACAGAGGGGCTCTAATCCCGCCTGCGGCACATCACTGCTCGTTGCCAGTTTATTTTATCTTAGCTTTTCTTGTTTCACAGGAAGCTGGGTATGAGGAAACAATCCAGGGGTGTCATCACCTCTCACTTATCTCTACTACAGATGGAAACCAGTGTTGCAGGTAATTTCTGGGGCCTCTCGGTAGCACTGGCTTCATGCTGAGAAAGACATGCATCAGCTCCCTGCCTGAAAAATTGGCCAGCTCTCAATAGATTTAGATTATCATGCATACTCTTTCTTCCTTGAAAAGGGAAGCTTCAGGAGTTCCTTGGTGTTCTTAAACTTAACATTCGTAGTTTGTCCTGGTGAGTAACCCTTAAGGTCCACAATAAGAAATCTGTAAATTTGCTGAGGCACGAAAGTACCCCCATGTCCCTGTTGTTTGGCTGTTCTGATTCGATGGTGCAGAAATGTAAATCAATGTAAATCATTTTGTAAAACATGAATCGAGTCATTCCTTTAAAGTTCTTCAGCAAATTCCCATTGCATTTAGGCTAAAGCTCAAGCTCCGTTACATGAGCTAAAGTGCCCGTAGCATCATGGTTCTGCCTGTATCTCTGATCTCATTCCATCTGGTTGGCTCATCACCTTTCTGCGAATCTCAGCCCCTCCTCAACGTTGGAGAGTTTTGGCTTCCCACTGCAGATTCTGCAGCTCATCTTCGGAGAAGATTCCTCTAGATACTGTAGCTGCTTTGCCTGCTGCAGCCAGTGCCTGTGGGTTCGTGTCCCTGGCTGCCCCTCCAGCCTCCCATAACTGGCCAGGATGGAGGCGTGAAAGCCAACTCCTTTCTGAGACAGCACCTACACTCCGGAGTTCCACTGTGGGCTCGGGGACTTAGCTTGCCATCGCCCCCTTGCTTGGCTTCCTTCCTGTCTCTGTCTTGCTGCTTCATCCACGCTCTTACCAGCCTTCTGGGAGCACTTCCTTACAAATCCTCTTCTTGGGGTCTGCTCCTTGGGAATCCAACCTAAAACACGTCACCCAATTTAAGTACCCCTCTCCAACCACTGTTGGGGAAAAATAACTAAAACTTAAATCTCTTCTCAACCCAGTAAACCACTCTACAAAGTAGTAGAGAAAGAAAAGTTGTGTTATCGAATAAGCGTTAAATCAGCATGTGACACACAGCATAGGCAACACTGTGACTGCCAAGGTGGAACGAAACCTCACCCTTTTATGTAGTCAGGTAGACACGACCCATGATATTCACGTTCTCAAGACAGGCAACTAGTCCTCAAGTAAAGGACTTGACAACACCACTTATTACACAAGTTCATCGTAAATTCGCCTGATAATTGGGGTGACCATCAGTGTTAATTAATTCCTATCTTCGTGACAGGAGGCAGTTTGCACCTGGGAGCCAGGTGCCCACTGCAGTTAGGCTTCTGTCTTCCAGCAGAGACTGGGAGGTAGGGACACTGTCTCCCTTGGATGTTTACATTCTAGAGAGACGGTTCTCAGGTCCTTCAGAAAGACATTTCTGGGTCATAGAGCTGACAGAAGCCTTATTTAGCTTTGAAAAGAATTTACATACATTTCAAAGAGACAAGAAAGAACTTACAACTTTCCTATAGTACATGCTCTAAGAAAAGGGGGGAGGGAGACATCTCTTCCCCCATTTCTTTTATCTGTGAGAATTAAGCCTCTTGTTTTTAACTTTCATTTGTCCTTATACCATGCTTCAGGCCTGGCTGCCCTAGAGACTCTAGCATGGTATTTTCTTCAGAGCTTTTTGAATGTAATTTTTGATACATACACAATAATATAGGTATCACATACCCAAGTTACAAAGTCTAGTAATAAAGTAAATGCTAGTGAACCATGCACCCAGAGTGAGAACCAGACCCAGAGAGCCCCTAATGTGAATTTTGTTTAATTTTGTTTAATTTTAATTAGTGTTTAATATTTCCTTGCTTGTACCACATATTGCATACTTCCATAACAAGTAGTTCTAAACTAAACATTTTGTTTAGCTTTGCCTTGGTTTGAATTAAAAAAAAAAAAAAAAGGAATACTGTAGGTAGTCTTTTGGGACTAGCCTTTTTCAATTAGCATTTTTTCTAAGACTCCCATGTTTGTTGCATGCAGCTGGGCACATTCATTTTTGTTACTATCTAATATTCCTTTTTGTGAATATACAAGCATTTATCCATTGTCCTGTCCACAGTCAACTGGGTTATTTTCTGTTTTGTGATATGAGGAATCGTGCTTCTGGGAATATTCCTCTTTTGTCTCCTGGCACCATATGCAAGACTGTCTCCGGTGTGTACTTCTAGGAATGGAATAGCTGGGCTTTGTTTTGTTTTCCTGATAGCACGTATGCTTCTGAAAATGTCTTATTGGTTTGTTTCCTTGTTCACTGTCTGTCTTCTAACCTCTGCACCAGTGTAAGCTCTGTTATGGTGACCTTTTGTCTCAGTCTTGGTACATGCTGAATCTAGACCTGCTGTACACATGAACATGAATGACCAATTCCTCATGGCCAGTTTTTCTAGACAGACCATCCAGAGAACACTGACTGTCCATTCTGCTGATAGCAGTGGAGAAAAAAGTGAGGGTTACTAGGAAATTGATGATAGTTAGCTTGAAAATAGAAGTTTTAAGGGAGAAATTATATGCCTTGGCTGTATTTCTGACTCTCAAGATCTATTATTAGTTAAAGATGAAAGGATTTCCCCTTCCAGCTGCCACTGTGTTTGGGTTAAAAAAAAGTTTGTCTTCAAAGTCTCAGTAAACAGGGTAATGTCAGTATTAATAAGAATGTTAGAGTAACATTTGCCAAGAGATAGTATGCTGGTAATAGATATTGACTGTAGAGGGATTTAATATTAGCACTATTTGTGTAACAAATTTGAGATGCGGTGTTGTCTTTGGTATGATGAAAACATAAATAATTATTGAATTTGTCTTAAAAGATCATCTCTTTAGAAGGGACAGGAAGAGTTTATCAGATGACAGAGTTTGGAAATTTAGGGAAATGTCTAAGTTTACTTTAAAACCTTACTTCATTGATTTCAATAGTTTTAATCCCATATTTTAATTTAGTGTGTGGTATCTGTAGATGTAAGTGAGCTATCTTGCAAACACACCAGTGTTGGAAACGGGCACTGCTGAATTTAGCATGTGGTTTTTGTCTTGGGGAAAGTTGTGCGGTTCACTTGGAGAGGAATGCGTGGGAATGCAGTTTGAAGAATCACTGACGTGACTCTCCTGGGAGCCCACTTCAAATATGTAGATAACGTAGCAGTCAGCATTCCTGGAATAAGCAGTTCTCACTGTTTGTAGGATACTTTCCTTCTTATAGCACTTTACCTCCAGCTGTTTTCCTTGACTAGTTCAATTGTGGCAATTTAAACCCCTTTAAAATTCATTTTTTTTTTTTACCGGTTTCTGTCCACTAGTAAAAATTTCTTAGCTCCACTGAAAGTTAGGCTTTTTTGAATTGTCATTTTGCCAGTTTTCTTTCACTTGGAGAACGTATTAATCTATTTCCAAAATTTATTTTAAGTATTATATTTATATTAAGTCATCTATTCTAGTAGTTTTTGAATTTTAAACTGCAGATTTATCATCCCATTCAATCTTTAAAAACAACATTTTCTTCTAGAATTCTTATAGTTTCATGCCTTAGTTTTAAGCCTGTTATCCATCACGAGTTGATTTTTGTGAGAGGTAAGAGGTGTGGATCCTGTTTCAGTCTTCTACATGTGGCTATCCAATTTTCTCAGCACCATTTATTGAATAGGGATACTTTTTCCCCAGTGTATGTTTTTGTCTTCTTTGTCAAAGATCAGATGCTATATGAGAAAAGTTTTATATCTGGGTTCTCAGTTCTATTCCATTAGTCTTTATCTCTGTTATTTTACAAGTACCATGCTATTTTGGTTACTATAGCTTTGTAGTATAGCTTGAAGATGTTGGAAAAACTCTTATAGACATTGACCTAGGGAAAGAATTTATGAAGAAGACCCCAAAGGCAATCACAGCAACAACAAAAATAAATAAATGGGACCTGATTAAATTAAAAAACTTTTGCACAGCCAAGGAAACTATCATGGAATAGACAACCTACAGAATGGGAGAAAATATTTGCATGCTACACATATGATAAAGAGCTGACAACTAGAATCTATATAGAACTCAGGAAAATCAACAAGAAAAAATCAAACAACCCCATTAAAAAGTGGGTAAAGAACATGAATAGACACTTTTTAAAAGAAGGCAGACTAATGGCCAACAAACGTATGAAAAAATGCTCAACATCTCTAATCATCAGGGAAATGCAAATGAAAACCACAATGAGATATCACTTAACTCCAGTGAGAATGGTTTTTATCAAAAAGTCCCAAAACAACAAATGCTGGCATGGATGCGGAGAGATAGGGATACTCGTACACTACTGGTGGGACTGCAAATTAGTACAGCCTCTGTGGAAAGTAATATGGAGATACCTCAAAGAGTTAAAAGTAGAACCACCATTTGATCTAGCAATCCCACTACTGGGCATCTATCCAAAGGAAAAAAAGACATTCTTTGATAAAGACATCTGACTAACAGCACAATTCACAATTGCAAAGATGTGGAAACAACCCAAGTGTTCATCAATACATGAGTGGATTAATAAAATGTGGTGTATGTATACCATGGAGTTCTACTTAGCCACAAAAAACAATGGTGATCTAGCACCTTTTGTATTATCCTGGATGGAGCTGGAGCCCATTCTACTAAATGAAGTAACACAAGAATGAAAAAACAAGCACCACATGTACTCACCATCAAATTGGTATTAATTGATCAACACTTACAGGCACATGTGGAAGTAACATTCACTGGGTGTCGGGCAGGTGCGAGAGAGGAGGAGGGGATGGGTATATTCATACCTAATGGGTGTGATGCGCACTTTCTGAGGGATGGACACACTTGTAGCTCTGACTTGGGTGGGGCAAAGGCAATATATGTAACCTAAACATTTGTACCTCTGTAATATGCTGAAATAAAATATATATATATATATAAAACAATCAAAAAATATTTAAAAACAGATTATAGTTTGGAGACATACCTTCTTTTGGAGTTTCTTTTTACTTAAAACCTAGAATAATTGCTCATTTATAATTAGTTTAGCATCAAATGTAATACTTTTTAAAATTTAAATTTGCCCTAGATTTATGCCAACTTTAAAGTTTGAGGAACTGTATATGCCCTTTTTTTCTGGGGTGGGGATGATTAAGGCCTAAACAAAACTCCCTGTAAGAACTCTTTGAGATCAACCACATGATTTCAATATCTGTTGCAAATATAAATTTGAAATTCCAGGAAACTCTTTTCACCTAAAAATATTAAATGTCAGAAAAGATCAAAGATACCATGCTGAATTACATATTTACATAAGAGGAATTTGAGAAATCATTCTCTTTGAAAGATAAAAATATTTTTAGAGAACTTTTAGTTTATCTTAATAATTTAACAAGTGAGAACCTTGTTAGTCTTACTAATTTTGATAAATTTCCCTGTTTCTGTTACTGTAAGGGGAAAGGGATCTGTAGTTTTTCTGGTAACGCTAATAGTATCCAGTGAAATAAAATATTATGAGGGTATGATGGTAGAGGTGGAGATACACACAAATTATCTGTTGCTTAGGGTATCCTTTTTTCCATCTTTTTGTCTAAACTCGAATCCTTTGTAAATCCATCTTCCTCATGTTCAGACGATGACCATTTTATACCTTCAATTTGAATTTGTCTGGGAGCAATTTTGAGATTTCATTGAGGATCACATTTTAAATTTCATTATGAGCAACTTTTCACTAAGGTGGCTGCCAGCCTCATGGTGAATACATCATGTGAAATAAACACCTTGGTAAGAGGAGCCATTTCTTAACATGGTACACCTGGCACATAGTCCTTGTGCCTTGAATGTTTGCTGAACTGAATCTTTTGGGATCCTGGAGGACTGTGGCTGTCTGAGAATCACAGAGTTTAAATTGGACATAACAAAGACCAAGCCTGTGGTTAGTTATTGCAAAATCTTCTTATGTTGGGTGAGCAATCAATAATGGGATGTTGGCCAATTCAATGGTGCTTTATTAAGAAGACTTCCACTGATCACCTTGACTTGGCCTTGGCCTTCTCATGGCACCCTCTCTAGTTTTATTCAGGCCAGAGTTAATTATAGTTAGGAAGTCATATGGTTGGATCATCTGAAAATTTCATAGAATATAGTTATTTCCTGAAACATGCTCCACCACAAGTAGCGTCACATATATATTGTAGTGGAGATGATGTGGGCTTATAAATGGGCTTTGTCTGAGGTGTCCAGGTCTAATAAAAGTCAGATGGTAGGCTAAATAAGATATTTAATTAAAAAATAGCTTCTGTCTAACTTCATTTTTTTTAGAAGATGATTTTTGTTGAAATATGTGTATGTGAGATGGTTATTGTAAATAGAAGTTTATTGGAAAAGGCAGTATGGAATGATGGAAAGAATTTGGGATTTGAAGCCAGCTGGGCTGGCGTTTGAATCCTGGTTTTGGTTGTGTGGGTGCTGGATGAGTCAATCTGAGCCTCCATTCTTCTCTTATAAAAATGTGACAATTATAATGACTTTGTAGGGTTGTTACAAAGATGAGAGATGATGAATGTAATACGAAGTGTCCGGTACACAGTAGGTGTTAAATGGCAGTTCCTTTGTTACTTTATTGTCATTGGAATTGCTCTGTTCTTTAAGATATGGATAAGATTGCCTTTGACCCCCATTTTTCAGATTTTGGAAAATCCATCCCTTTACCCCAAAATTTTGTGAATTCTTCAGGTTCATAGATTTTTGTGTTCACTTCTGTTCCCAAGCTCTAGCTTCTTCTAGATTGATTTTCCCTTTGGAATGAGCAAATCAGGCAAGAGGAATTGTTCAAAGCATTGCTGGAGTGTTCAGAGTCAAATGTATTGGGAGATAATGCTTCAGAAATGTAGGCAATAATTGATACTATATAACTATGGCTGGTTTATAAGAATGTTTTTGTGAGATTTAATAGTTAGGCCACCAAGGCATACTTATAAGCCATGCGCCCAAAACAAAACAAAATAATGGATTCATTTAATAAGATTAACCGTAGGTAGCATTCCAATTCCAAGGGGAAAATACAAGACAGTAGCAGAATAATTATTGTTAGATCCCATTAAGAGTAAAATGAGGGCCTTTTTCATTCTCCTTGTGTAGTGTGATGGAGTTCCACCCCTTCACCTGTTATAGACAACCACAATATAGTCTATTCATTTAACTTTTATTTTGACTTCTCCATTAATTTCATTGGAACGTTGGAATGATAACTGGCCCTTGGCTACCATGTTACTTTGTTTATATGTGAAACAAAGCCCAGGCTACTTCAATGACATCTTGAAATGCTTCCCCTCTGGGAAGTTTTAGTTGAGGAAGATAGACATCAGTATTTTCAAATACATGAGACGTTGCCGTGATGATTTACACACATGGGCCCCTGTTCCACCCAAGAAAGTTAATCAGTGGGGTTTTCTGTTTATGTAAAGATTTTGAAGGCTCAACTGAGTACAGTAACTGCCGCTGCTATTGTACTTCTACCATGTCAACAGCAGCCTTTGCTGAGAACTTAAATATGCCAGGTACAGTGCCAAGTATTCTCTGCGTATTCTCACTTATAACAGCATTATGAGGCAAGTTCTTTCATTATTTTCCTGTATTCCTCTCCTTTCCTAAGGTTTAGAAACATTACATAACTTTCCCAAGGACATGCAAGTGTGAGTAGCAGAATTAGACCTGGAACAACAACTGTCCGACTTCAGAGCTCATGCTCTTAAGAATTGCTGCTGCGATAAGGCTCTACTGCTATAATAGCTGAGTCTTGAGATGTAGGAATTAAAAAGCATGCAGAGAAAGGTAGCATTTGGTTTTATGTTGGACTATAGCCTGGCCCTCCAGCTATCAATATGACTGCTGGGATGAGGTCACAGGACGGAAGGTTCTTGGAAAACGAGTTTCTGAAGAGGGCCGGGCCCAAGCCTTTTCAAAACATTTTGTTTTTCCAGTGCTTAACATAATACCTGGCATGCGGAAAGCCAGGTACTTTTCTTTTAGCAGTTGGAAAGGACGATTTTTGTTGTTGTTGTTGTTTTTAAACAGATAGCATAGTCTGCATAACCATGTTCTTTATTCTGTGAAAGAAAACACTACAGGTAGAAAACAAGGCTAATGGAAATATTGAACCCATGGTGTATTTTCCAGGTTTTCAGTGATAGATTTGGGGGAATTTGAAAATGCAGAGATGATGCTCTTGAGTGTTTTAGCTGGAGGATTCTGGAAATCCTCCTGGAGTTCATGTCTGGAGGAATTAATAGAAAAAATCCCACAGATTTTGGCTTTAAAGGCTTTAATTTTGCTTTTGATTGTCAGGGGTCTACTTAATTCCATGCGCTGCTGGAAGAAGAGAATGCTAATTTGCTAATGTGAGGGTCAAGTATTGAACTCAGAGTTTTTAGTTTTACTTTGCTAACCTTTCCTCTTTCAGATCTCGAGGTCACGATGCTGAAAGTGAGATTTAAAAAATAAATAAGAATCACAGGAGAAAGTAGGTTGGGATGATTAATTTTTACCTAGATTTAAAAATTGATGATTAATTTTAGATCTAGGAATAATGGTAGTGCTGTTAGGAAAATAGTTTTAGAGGCTACTTAATTTTGCATTAGGATTGTACTGTGCCTGAGTTTTAATTTAAGCTTAGTATTGAGAAATTAGTATTCAGATGCAGTTCTGCATTTGCTGGAAGTGTGCAGAGACCAAACCATGCTTTTCCTGAAGGGCATTATTACTTTCTTAAAAAAAAAAATGGGTATGTGCCTGCACCCGTAATGAATATGTCAGAGTGAAATAATTATCCTAACAGAGCACCTACCACAATGTTTTGTGTTTTGACTCTGGAGAAAATGACTTTTAGTAAATGCATAGTGTACCCCCTCAAAATGCTCATTGAATGGTGAGTTATGTTATTTAGTAATGACTTAAGTTAAATGATGTTTTTTGCTGTAACTGGGCTTTTTTTTTTGAGATGGGGTCTTGCTCTGTTGCTCAGGCTGAAATGCAGTGGCATGATCATAGCTCACTGCAGCCTCAAAATTTTGGGCTCGATCGATCCTCCTGCCTCAGCCTCCTGAGTAGCTGGGACTACAGGCATGCACCACGACACCTGGCTAGCTTTTAAAAATTTTTTTGTAGAGATGGAGTTGCACTAGGCTGGTCTCAAACTTCTGGCCTCAAGCGATCCTCCTGCCTTGACCTTCAGAAGTATTAAGATTACAGATGTGAGCTACCATGCCCAGCTGTAACTAGGCTTTAATTCAGATAATGATATGATTATAGAGTTCAGTCATAAAGACCTAAGTTCAAATTTTGCTACTTGGAATCTGAGTTTCTCCCTAAAAACTTCAATTTTCTCATCAGCTAGGTGAGACTATTAGGACTTTAAATGTTACGTGGTATTTAGCTCAATGTATGACCATTATTGTTATTGTTGTGTGTAATGATGCAGTTATGACCACGACTGCTGATGAAACAGATGGTACCTTTATAATCGATGGATGCTCTTTAGGAAATGGTGGTGGGCTAAGAGTAGAGTCAAAGGTTGGTAAACAATAGAACGTGACATGGTCATTATCCAACAGATGTTTATGGAGGGCTTTTATAACAGTCACTGTGCTGGTTGCTGGATGAGATTTGTGTTTTAGAAAGATGAGTCAGGGTGTATGTAGAAAGGTTGGAAATAAGGAGAACAATTAGGATGCTCTTGCATGGGTGAGATATGATGAAGATCTGAACAAAGAGTAGAAAGACGAAAGGACAATTTGGAGCAAGAATGGACAGGAGGAAGAGTGGTGAAGAGTTGAATTGGGGAGATATTGGGGAAAGGTTAGGAATGAATTATGAATGAGTGAAAGGTTTCTAGTGTTGGCAATTGAGTAAATTATGGTTTGTTTAATGGATACAGGACATATGAGGGAAAAGGGGCAAGTTGGTAGGGGATCAGAAAGGAAACAGTTTCTTCCCTAGGAAATCTTTAATTGAAACTTCAGTTGTTCTGCATTATTTTTTAAGTAATGATGGGCCTTTATTACCCGTCATTATCCTGACAGTTCAAATTGGGGATAATATTTCTATGAAATAATTCTGGTGCACTGATACGTACATTTGCAATAATGAAGGTAACGTTGAGTGGAACTGGCACGGAACAGTTATATATAGCATGGGGGATGTGTGCGCACGGCATTTTTTTTTGGTAGTTCTTGAAGGTTATAAACTATAACTCAATAAATACTTTTGATTTTCTCAATAAGGTTGCACACAACCTGCAAAACCATTTTTTTTAGGCCATGGGTAGGAAATGAACATCATAAATTTAGATGCTGCTTCTCTGAGTTGTCGCCCATATTTTTCATTTAAGTCACCCCAAGGCTATGTTTGTATCGGAAATAAAGAAGTCGTTTTCTATTGTAGAAATACTGTTTTACCACTGGGCAAACAGTGTGTTTTTTTTTTTTTTTTTGATGCTGAAAAAACCAATTGAAATAATGATATGTCTTTTAAATTTTTCTGGGTTGCAATTCATCAACCTTTTTATTCTAAAGGATAGTAGATTTAAAGGGTGTCTGACCTTGGGAAACAGCTTTGTCATGAATTAGTAAATGCAGTTTAAGACGAAGATGAGTAGGAATAAAAGCTGCAACTTGGAAGAGGGGCCCTGGGCTGCATTGCAGTCACAAGATAACGTTGTCAACCTCCGATGATACCCCCGAAGGGAACAACACAGGAGTTACGAATGTGGATTACGAGTTATACAGTTTTCTATGCAAATAGGATTCTGGGCTTCTCATTTAGATTTACGTTTCTTAACACTCTTGATGGGGCTGGTTTGGTGCTCCTTGGTTGCTTTATGATGACAACAATAAGGGACTTTATCCTGTGATAAGTGGGTGATTCATTGCTGTTCTGAGGAGCTGTGAGCCAAGTGCTTCAGTGCAAGCAGCCTGAAATCTGTTGAAATCTGCAGTGAGTCAATGACAGAGTTATGCCTGGCAAGGCTTGCAGGACTGTTGGCTAAGGAAAGTCATGGCGACTTATTCCCAGTGTCTGATTGGTCAGTGAAACACTCCTACACTGCTTACCTAGCTTTCTAAAAATAATGTAGATTTTCAGCGGGGTGTGTCAGTGTACCTGTAAGCTCAGCCACTCAGGAGGCTGAGGTGGGAGGATTGCTTAAGCTCAGGAGTTCGAGACCAGCCTGGGTAACATAGCCAGGACCCCATCTCAAAAAAAATGATGTAGGTTTTAAGCTAAAGAATTCAATAATGACCTGTGTGGATTTGGACCTCCTTCCTTTCTCTAGAGAGAAGTTTGATAGACTTCAGTATATATAAACATACATTATTTAAAGTATATTATACTTGTATATGTTTTTCCTCATACTTTCTTCTTGTTGGCTTTGAGGATGAAACACGATTTTTTTTAGACATTTGTATAAGTTCTTCTGTAGAGAACTACTGTCCTTGTCAGTGATAAAGATGAATGTTCTATTACTGAGAAAAAGGAGAATACTTCCTCATTGTTTATACTTTTCTACTGCTTTTACTAAGTCTCAAATGGCACTGGGGGCCCGTTGTATTCCAAGCCTCAAGGAGTCTTAGGGACCTTGGAGTTTACTTTGGTGACAGTTGTCTCTCTATTTTCTCAAATTAAACTCCCTGATACAAGAGGGGAAGTGAAATAAAGTAATGCATGGAACCAAGAACTATTATTAGACAATGGCATATTAAACTAGAGAAAGGGAAATTCAGTTCTGTTTTGGAATTTTATTTAGGGGAAAGAGTAGATGATTTGATTTGAAACTGGAGGTGAATGTTTCCAGTTACATATTAGAAGAAAGCTCATTCAGTTTCACTAACTAGTGTTGACGTTCATTTCAATGTTCTTATGGTTTTTCCAAAAGACTTAGCAGTATTTGCGTGGCCAACTATTCAGTGATCCCTTCTGTAGTTACATATTGCACTGGGATGCATGGGAATGGTTAGGACTATAGCTGTTCCTTCTCCCCGAAAAGAGAAGTTGAATTCTTGATCTCCAGGAGTTATAAAAGTTATCATCACCATGGCACTGAGGAAGGTAACATAGGCATAAAGTAATCTCATTGTCCAGCCTCCCCGCTGCTTAACCAGCTGTTTGCTTATGCTTGGTGGCAGCCTCTCTGACAGCCTGGAAGTATTTTTCATAGCCTTGAGCATGCGCTGTCTCTCTTGATGGTGGGCCTTTACCCTGCTTTCCCTCTGTGTTCTCTGGCTAACTCTTGACCTACAGGTGTCTTGTGGGACATTTAGGTCTCTCTCTGTTGGAGAGACCTGCCCTTGTCCTTCAGTAGTGACTTGGGCTCTGGGTTCCCATGACCTTTCATACATCCTTTGCCATAGCCCTGACCATCATGTCAAATATTCCTCAAAATATGTTCTGTGGGCCCCCACACAAGTGCTATTCTCCACAAAATCTATGGTCACAAAGTTCTGGAATGGGTGGTGAGATGGTTGTACTACATTGTGCATGTACTTAATGCCACTGCATTGTACATTTAAATAAATGCTAAATTTTATGTTCTATATATTTTACCATAATGAACAAACAAACAAAAAGAAAGTCTGGGAAACTCTCATATGACGCTTACCTCCTGGAGATTTTACAATGCGTATTGGTAAATGAAAGAATCTGAGATATTTTAAAGAAACCTGTTTAACTTTGCTTGATGCTATGTTCCCAAAGTTGTTAATAGGTTTTTGAAAGATGCACAATTATCTATTGATATCCAGCTAATTAATATTCTCTGGGATACTAAATTGTAATTGCCTGCTTATTATGTTTCTCCTACACTAAATGAATAAGCCTTCTGTAAATATGTGTCGAATGAAGCACTAAGTCAATATAATAATGTATAGGATGCAGCAGGGTGTTGTGAAAGGACCGTGGAGTCATAGAGATCAAGGTTTAAATCCTACTACTATCACATTTAGCTGTGTGACCTTGAATGAGCTACTTGAACTTGACCTTTGATTTCTTTTCTCATTAAACGGAAATACACCCCAGTAAAAATGACTATTATCAATAACATGCTGGCGAGAATGCGGAGAAGGGGAAACATTTGTATATTGTTGGTGGCAATGTACATTAGTACAGCCACTATGGAAAATGGTATTGAATTACTAAAACTAAAAATAGAATTATCACATGATCTAGCAATCCCACTACTGGGTCTATATCCAAAAGAAAGGAAATCAGTACATCAAAGAGATGTCTGCACTCCCTGTTCATTGCAGCACTATTCACAGTAGCCAAGGTATGGAGTCAGCCTAAGTGTCCATCCGTGGATGGATGGATACAGTGTGTATACACAGGGGAATATTATTCAACCATAAAAATAATGATTTCCTGTCATTTGCAGCAACATGGATGGAACTGGAGAGAATTATGTTAAGTGAAAGAAGCCAACACAGAAAGACAAATATCACATGTTCTAACTCATATGTGGGATCTAAAAAAAATCAATCTCGCGAAGGTAATGAATACAATGGTGGTTACCAGAGGCTGGGAAAGGGTAGTATGGAAGGGGAGATGGGAGAGGTTGGTTAATGTCTACAAAAACATGTTAGGTGGAAGGAATAAGTTCTAGTGTTTGACAGAGCAATAGGCTGACTGTAGTTAAAATAATTTATTGGATAGAAATAGACAAAACAATAAAGTGAAACATAGAAGCTACTAAAACAACTAACTGGGTTTGAAATAAAAGTCTATTGGTTCCAAAACCCACCTCCTTTCCAATGTAGCAAAGAAGGCAAGTCTTTGTTTGTGTAACAAACATTTGTTTAGCATCTGTTACGTGCTAGGAATTATTTTTTGTTTGTTTGTTCTTGCACTGTTCAATATGGCAGTATCTAGCTACATGTGGACATTTAAATTTAAACGAACTAAAACAAAATAAAAATTTAAAAGCAGCACCTGGTGACACTAGCCACATTTCAAATGCTCAGAAGCCACATGTGGCTATAAGCTCCACGTTGGACAGCAGAGACACAGAATACTCCACGATCCCAGAGAGTTCTACTGACAGCTCTGCTCTAGATGCTAGAATTATAACACTGAGGGGACAAAACTTCTTGCCTTGATGGAGCATATTTCTAGTAGCAGAAGACAGACGAATATTGTGTCATATGGTGGTATTCTAGTGGATTTGTTGACCCGCCCAGAAACGACTCAACTAGAATTGTGACCCCTAGGAACTGAAGTAACACAAGAAGATTTCTGTACCCTGTAATTTTTCCCTGAACCTAGCCTATTAGCAAACCCAATGGCTTAATCTTTTGCCCATCAAATTATCCTTAAAAACTCTTGTCTCCCAAATTCTCAGCGTGGCGGATTTGAGAAATTCTTCTTTATGTCCCCCACTGAGCGCTATGCAGAATTAAACTTTCTCTGCTGTGACACCTGCTGTCCCAGTGTATGGCTCCTCTTGGGCAGCCAGCAAAGAACCTGGTTGGGTGGTAACATTAGCAACCCAGGGAAGGGGAGTAGGAAGTGTTGGTGGGGAAGGGGATGCAACTGTGTGATTGGAAAGTCTCAGCGATGGGGCACCGTTTGAGCCTCGTGGGCGTGAAAGTCTGGAGGATGTGGGATGTGACCTAGAAGTTCTGGGCTCCTTTTGGAGATGATACAAATGGGGATCTAAGGAATTATTGTTGATTTGGGGAGAGGGTGATAATATTGCGGTTGTATTTATAGAGGGGAGTTTTTGTCTCGTGCTTATCTTTCAGGGATACGTGCCAGCATTGACAGATTAAATCATGTGGACTGGATTTCTTCAAAAAAATCTTGGGATAGAACAAGGTGGTATAAAGGAAGCAAGATTGGGTGGTGGGTATATGGGGGTAACATTGTACAATTCTCTCTGTATATTTGAAAATTTCCATTAAAAATATAGAGGGCCTAATGAAATTAGTCCTGATGGCCTCAGATAGTGGCAGTGAGGCTGTGAGGTTGGATGGGTGGAGGGGGCGGGGTGTCTTGCCAAGAATTCACAGGGCTCTCAAGCTCTCTCCTAGGAGCTGGCTCTTACCTAATGTGCTAACTGCAAGCAACTGATAGGGACCACCTGGAACATTCTTTTAGAGAATATTCTCTTTTTGGGAAAAGGAGTTTGAGATCAGATAGCAATATTTACATGAAGGGAAGAATGGGGACCTCAAGGAAGGCCATTTGCCATCCCTAAGTATCCTGTTTCTTCTTCTTCCTCCTCTTCCCCCTCCCATGTCCCCCCTCCCCAGCTACCACCCTCCGCAGACCAGCCTAGAGGCCTAGAGTGCAGTGGCATCACCATAGCTTACTGCAACCTCCAACTCCTGGATTCAAGCGATCCTCCTGGCTCAGCCTCCAGAGTAGCTGGGACTATAGGAACATGACACCATGCCTGGCTAATTTTTAAAATTTTTGTAGCGACAGGGTCTTTCTATTGCATAGGCTGATTTCGAACTCCTGAGTTCAAGGGGTCCCTGCTGCCCCTCCCCAAAGCGGTAGGATTACGGGCTCTGTTCCTCAATGACAGCTGAAGGACAACAGAGTTTCTAATGATGGAAAAGGGGAGGGGCTGTGCTCTTCTTGCTTCTCGGTTTCTTCTCCTGTCTCATGTGGCACTGGCAACAGAGGCATCATCTGAGCAGTGGAGGAGTTTGGGATGTTCCGTTAATCCTCTGTGTCACAAAAGGTTGGGTGCTTATTGTGTTTGAATTGGTTTTCTGAACTGGGACATTGCTTTGTTGTCAAAACCCAAGGGGGTTTCATTCTACGTCCAGTTGCTTGTAGCACAGAGATCCAATTACTGAGACAACAAGGACTGACAAGGAAGAAAGGAATTTTTAATATGACAGATGTCAGGCGACGCTATTTCAAATCTGTCTCTTCGATTAAGGGGGATCACGGGCTCTTAAGGGAGGGATCACGTACCTTGGGGCAGGTCGAGGTGTAACTAACAAGGGGCTACGTGCATTGGGGCAAGTTGCGGCGGATGGAGAACGCTGGCAGCAGGAAGTCCGTCCGGGGGCATTCGGAATCTCAGCTCTTTTGTCTTATAGAAAATCAAATCCTCCATTTCTAGGAAACAACTCAATGTCAAGTTAGTTAAGGGAGAGGGTTATATAGGAGTCATTGAAATTTGTTCCATGGGGGGCTGGTCGCAACTTCCTTCGTGGGGGCGGTTCGGAGCAGGTTACCCAGCTTACTCTGTGTGTGGGTCATTTATGAGTCCACATAACTTTTATATATGGAATAACCATGCCATTGCATCATTTATCCAACAATAATAAATTGTTGGCTTTCTCTTTGTCAGGAAGCCCCTCCCTCATGAATAACTTTCGTCTCTATCTTCAAGGAGCTTATGAAAGGTTAAATAGAAATAATTAGGAATGCACGGACCAAAAGCTGCTTTAAATTTAACAGACATACATAATTTGAACTTAAATGTCTGATAAACATGTAGGGGAGGGATAATGGCTTCCTATATTTGTCTACATTCTTTGACTAGACCACAGATTGAATTGACATAACATAGGGACAGGAGAACAACTGTTTTAATTATGTATGCATGCACTGGGGTCCCACAAAAATAGGAGACTCAACGAAGGGCGAGATGATTGAGGATTGTATAGCATCCTGAGCTACAGGAAGGAATAGAAGCTGGGGGCTTCTGGGTGGGGTGCTGCAAAGATAAACCGTGGAAGGGCAAGGGGGGGACACGTATGGGGAATAAAGGTTAAGTTGTTACGCAGTTCAGTCTCGCAGGCGATGGAAGTTGTCTTGGAACAGCTCTCTTCCTGATCCAGATATCTTTACTAAAGACATTTCTTTTTTAGGTGTAAATTTCTTTTTATAAAAGGGCAGATTTTCAGAGCTACTCCTGTGTCTGCAGTTTCTCGAAATAACCAGCTTGAAATAATCAATATGCCAAAGAGGTATACTTTGAGGTTGCATGTTCTAGTCTTTTACAGGCATATCTTGGGGTGATGTGTCCTGGGCACCAGCAACCAAAAGGATGTGTGAACTAAATGAACGTTAGCAAGTAGTTTCTGACTGTAAGTTGCTAATACAGTGTTAGGATTGTAAAAAAAAAAAAATTGATAGGAAATAAAATAAAAAGTAGGAAAATGCTAAAACAATCATTACCAAACTTTTGAAATAGTTAAGAAGTACCATGATGCACTATTATCTGTGTGCTCTAGCGATCTGAGGAACGTATGACATGGAAGATTCCATATTTTTAGTATTTAAATAAGTGGTCTCACCAGTCGCCTTTGTTGCAGAATAAAAGGTATTAAATGTAATTGCCCCAGCCTTAACTTTTTAGCTGGGTTTGATACTTGTATTACGTAAGTATGGTATAAAAGTCACTTTGCCATTTCAAAAACATATAACCTTATAAAGAAAGGTGTCAATAAAATTCTCGAAGTTTTTTCTTTTTACTATGAAGGAAAAAAAAAAAGCAAGGAAAGTGAGAAGGAAGAAAGGGAATTAGCATTTGATGGCTGTTTTGGAAACACACTTGTGCTTGCAGATACATAAATGCGGTAGGGGATGTGAAGTGTTATCTTCTCCTCACCCTTTGAAAGGGTCATGGCTGACACCCCTGTAACAAAGACAGATGAACAAGAGAGAACCATAACGCATTTATTTAATGTACGTTGACACATGGGAGCCTTCAGAAATGAAGACCCAGAGACTCAGGGCAAACTCTGTATTTTTTTGCTGAGTATGATGAAAGAGGTGGATAGTTGTAGAGAAACATGACTGGACAAAAGGGGGTATGATCTAATGCTAAGAAACTGGGGGGAACTCAGCAAGGCCCGTTTTTGTTCAGATTCTTTTCTGTGTCTCTGTTGCTTAGTATAGCACTGGAACGTAATGAATTGAATCCATTTGAGTTAATAAGTATCCGCGTAGCATGGGCTAGAATTCGGAATACCGTATTACTCACTTATCTAGTAAAAAGGGAGTTCTGTGCTTTTAAATTAGGGGAAGAGGGACATTGTAAAGCAGAAGAGTTACTTACCCTGTTAATACTGAGAAACAGTGTTTCAACAGGATAGTCTTACACCGTTGGAAAGGTGGACTGCAACAATGTCTCATTGTCCAAATACCTTCTATACATAGATTTGCAGTTTTCTCCAGGAATCTAATCTGGCTCTTACAGAAATGTGGTTACTAAGTAGTCGCAGACTATCCCAGGGAAAGAGGCTTCATCTCTGCCATAAAATGTTCTTATTTCTACAGCTGCTTCTTCAGCAGGCACAGGACTATGCCACACCATTTTCTCATCATTTCCTCACAAGTTACGGAAAAGAGCTTGTGGTTTGCAGGAAGCCCCCAGACGTTTGCAACACTCAGGAGGTCTGGGCCTCTGGGCTCACCCATGAGAACTGCTGATATAAACACTGATTGGTTCATCTGCATGTCTCTTGGTTGTGTTTTTCTTATGTCGATGCACATATCTGGGCCTACAACTGTTTAGGTTAAAGTAAATAATTCCTTAAAGATTATTCCTTTGACCTCTTTTTATAAGGTGCTACTTACTTAAAGATACCTAGTTCTCTAAGTAACATGTTGGTGGTCATTGGGGAATTGGTCTTTCCTGCTAAAGTCTAGAGGCAAAAGAGGGAGCTTGGAACATACATGGTCTTTTTGTTAGTTTCTCAGCCCCAGAGTGTGTTACTTTCACCTCAAAGATTGGGTTAACAGTTGAACAGTCTAGAATTTAGACATCAAACATAACCTTTTGAGCCTGTCCACGTGCACACAGACAAACACGAAGGAGGGAGCCCAGGGACCGAGGCTGGTGTCCTGGGGCCCAGCTGCCCGCCGTGGCTGCCGACAGGTCGAAGTCTGGCTCTGCCTCTTGCAGAATCAGAATAGTAATTTCATTAGTGTCCTGGAGCTAATGAGACTCCTGCCTGAAATTTGGAAAGCTCCTAAGACACTGAGGAACAACATCGGAATGCTGATTTGCTAACTGACACTCAGAAATGTTACTTTCGCAGCTGGCCAGCTGTAGGCCCAGTGAGCCCTAGTGTTACTCATTTGTTCATTGCACAAATGAATAACACGTTCTAGGCTCTTGGAGTACAGTGTGAACAAGACATCCATTCAAGAGTGGGCCAAGAGGGAGGCAGAGTGTGAGTAGAGACAGGTAGCAAATATGTAAAAGAGGAGGTAAAACTCTCAGTTAATGATGAGTGCTGTGCAGGGGCTCACAAGAGTGGCTGGTGGCTAAGTTGCCTGCCCCGGCCAGTGAGGCTTCTAGAACACTTTAGCCAAAGGGCATTTGATGAGTTTAGAATCAAAGACCCCCTTGACTCCTTACCTTTTTTTTTTTTTTTTTGACAGACATAGGCTTTCTTTAGTTGTGTTTATAGAGATAATCCAGGTCAGACCAAAGCTCTCCAAGTTGGTTTTGCATATCTTTGTTTTCAATTTTGTTTCTATTGCTTTACATGCTTAGCTCTCAGAAGGAAGCCTTCTCCCCACCCCCCTTTTCCCCCCTCAAATTCATTGGATCTGGTTCCTGTCCATATTGCATGTCCCTGTTCTGATGTATTTAAAGTCATGAAATAATCAGGCCCCATGTAGGAATATATTTCAGAGAAGTATTTGCAATGTCAGTGATTTCGGATTTCATATGTCTATTCATTTTATATTTTATTCCTGGAATGAGAGTACAGATGGGGCCGGCAGGACAGTGAGGTGAAGTGGTGGATGTCCTGGAGATGATTGAAAACCATTAACATTGTAGAAATGAAACATTTTCAGGGGCAGAGTCTTAAGTATTATTAACAAATTCATGAGCAAATTCCAGCTGAACTAATAGACATGAACATTTCAAAATGTATAAAAATCGCTTTTCTTTTGGCTCGCTTCATTTGAAAGCACTATGGAGATAGATTTGTAAATTAGAAATTTTTGACACCATCAAAAATTGGGCTCTGGGGCTTTCTTTAGGGTGGAGAAAAATTATGGTCTGCCTACCCCCAAGTTGTACAATGCTGTTTAATACATTTTAAATAATGTTCTTTCATTTATTAGTAAAACTTCAAAGTGAAAAAGTGTGTGAAGATGATCTTATCAGCCCACCCTACTTAGTGTTCTCTGTCAGGGCTCCTTGGTTGTTCATCAATACGTGTTTCTAGGGAGCCGGTTCCATTGGGCCAAACGGAGCCTGGTAATTTAGCCAGTCATTAGACCTGGAACACCTGGGTATTTTCCAGCTTCCACCAGCTTCTCTGATATTATTTGTCAGCAGTCTTTTGAAAATAATATTTGACAGTACCGACAATAAAACAGATACTCTCTGCATGAATGTGTTTGGAGGCCGAAAGATGAGCTAATTAAGCATTCTATTTTCTGATGCATATGAAACATTTGAACACATGGATGGTCCTTTTGAAATTTGTGATTTGCTACTCTTTACAATGAAATTTAAACTGAAGTCTTCCAGGGCTGGAGCCTTGAATTTAAAATTATTTGCATTTTTGTTTTAGTGTGAAACTCTATTATTTTAAAATGCGTGAATGTAACAGTTAACCATTGACAAGTAGGTAAAATCTAACATGTATGTTCTTCTTTGGACATGTTACAGCATTGAGTCATGTAATGAGTATTTAAGAAAAAAAAAAACAATTCTCTGGAACACCTACCTTCCATGTTGGCAACTGGGCATAACAGAGCATTTGTAATTCTAGTTACAAATTGCACTGCAGTGCAGGAGGTCTCATTGCACTTAGAGCATTTGCTGCCTCACGTATTTGGTTTAGAGATGAGAAAATAAAAACATCAGAGTGTACTTGCTAGGTTCTAGGGTTTCAGGTTCAGCCTCTGTACAGAAAGACTTAACAAGAAAATCAGTAGTCGCCAGAGATTACGCTTGGCATTAAATTACCCGAGATGAAGTTAAATGCTTTTGTTTGGGTTTGAACAAAAATATGCTGACAGATAATGAAGCAACAAATAAACTAACAAACAAAACCAACCTCTTCAGTGCAGATGGGCTATTAACATTTACCATTCTAAGATCGTCCAGAAAAGCTGTAACCAAAGCTCTTTTATTTGATTTTGAAAGCCGTGCTTTGTTGAATATTTGATGAAACCAACTGCAGATATCTGCAGTGGCGTTCTCGGTGAATCCCTGTTGGCAGCTTTAGGAGTCTGTCCTTTTGGCGATTTCCAGGGGTTGATTCTCAATCCGAGGAAGAGAAAAGAGAAGCATAATAATTATAATCAAATGAGTAGGCACCAGAATGATATAGAACACTCAGAATTTTCCACCTTCCAATAAAAATTCCACATGCTGGTTTGAGCGGTGGCCTTCAGGTTAAACAGAGTGGGGCCCAGCTTTGCTTAGAGGGTGACTGTCCAGCAGTTCGTCTCCAGGGAGGGCTGCTTTGCTGGGTGGTATCTCTGGAGATGATGATGAGAATATCCTTTTGTTTGCAGTAACCCTTGACTTGATTAATTCGATAAGCCTGATTTTTCTTGTCTGTAGGGCAGAGAAACAAGCAAAGCAGCTGTCCAACAGGAGTGTCCTCTAAATGAGGGAAAAAGTGTAGTTTTCTGATGCCAGTTTAGAGAAGAAAGTTTTTAAAAAGTTTGCATGTAAGGAGCCTGGTTGAGAAATAAGCTTTCTGTCTCTTAAAACAGGAATCCAAACAACAATAGCAACAGCAATTCCTCCTTTCCTTGGATACCCAGCCAGCCAAGTGATTTATTGAAATACTGATCTCAGAAGAGCAGTAATCCTGGGGGTGAGGGGAGATTGGAATTTATGGCTATCACAGTGTGTCTTGGGAAAGACCTGTTATCACACATAGTTCACCTGTAATTGGGACCGGCAGGCCTGGCCAGCTGCAGAGTGGAGGATGAATGTTTTGTCTCTCTCTATGCCAATGTGTCCATCTTGGATTCCTGGACATTAATTGTTAAATGTTGTTAGGAATGAAACTTTAAGAAAATGGGTCTGAACTTCTTTATGCCCGGGATTGTGGGAGGGAGACTGAGAGAGAGACTGGTTTAGAAACTTCATATTAGAGTTTTTAATGCCATATTTTTTCTTTGGGTCATTTATTTAATGGCTATAAACTTTGATGGGTGGTATCTGTCTTCTCATAACTCTGCCCATTAAAGATCGAGTCTGTTCTTTCTTAAGAGGACTGATGATCAGGTTGACAGATTTCCAAGCCTTCTGTTCTGCTGTACTGCCTCTTTTCCTGCCTTTCTCTGAGAGGAACATCAGTGTTTCCTGAGGATAGAGGTGAAAAAAATGCCTATCTCATAATACTTGAATTATAGTTTTCGTGAAAAAAAATTTTGGAGGGCAGAGTAAAGGAATGCAAAATTTTTAGATTTCACTTATCTCTGTTCTTGCTAATTTTGTATTCCAGTGTGAAGAACAGAGCTGATGGCCATCAGTTATGCTCTGCTTTTTTAAAAAAATGCTCTACATTGGCTATAGATTTAATTTGATGGCCAAATGCAGTTTTACCTTTGGATATTTTAGGCATTGATTTAAATGCACTAGGAATATTTTAGTCTATCCAAGTCTTTCCTCCCCATGGGGTTCGTGCCATTTGAAACAAAATGGTGATTGGTTCTCAGTTTTTGTTTTATTCTTCTTAGTTAACCAAAAAGCACAGAGTTGATTAAATGTTCCCTTTAGGATATTTTATTGCATGACAATTGCTTTGATCTTTGGGTCTTCCATAATCATAATAGGAAACTTTAAATACCTTGGCCATGTCACAGTGATAGTGATAGAATGAGATGGCTGTGATTGCATAAAATATTAAGTTGTTATTAAATTTTAGTGTGAACGTGTATTCATTTCCTAAATGTTGTCTAATCAAATCCTAATTTACTTCCCCCCCAACACCAAGAGATCATTTGTTTTTGTTGTTGTCTTGGCTTGTGATACGAATGGTTTGCTCTTGCTGGGCTTTTATAATAAATATGACTAGAATTTTACTTTCTCATTTCTAAATGCATAATGTACTTGGAATATTTTAAGCAAAAAATGATAAAGTAAACAGATCTGCTTGGCACTCTAGAAATAATCATTGTATTTGTGCCTAAGTTGGTTTTTTTGTATGGATAATTCATATATTATAGGCATGATATAGTGTTTACCGAAAATACTAAGAATGGGTCTCCTAACTTTTATGAACTGTTAGATACCACATAAAAATTTTAAAATTCCCCTACTGGGTGCAGCACTCATGCCTGTAATACCAGCATTTTGGGAGGCCAAGACAGGAGGATTGCTTGAGCCTAGAAGTTCAAGACCAGCCTGGGTAACATGGTGAGAATTCATCTCTACAAAAAAATTTTAAAAAATTCATTGGGTGTGGTGGCACATGCCTGTAGTCTCAGCTCCTCATGAGGCTAAGGCGGGAGGATCACTTTAGCCCAGGAGTTTGAGGCTGCAGTGAATAGACAAATTCCCTTTTCTCTTGAAGCTTACCTTGGAAGTTGGGGGGATTCTGACAATAGAATAAGCAAACAGGCAGGATATTGTTTTTAAGAAAAAAAAACAGTAATGGGAAAGAGAGTAACATGGAATTTGGAGGTACGAAGGAGGGTATTTTAGATAGGTTGATCTGATTATTCCTTTCTATGGATGTGCCATTTGGGTGAAGTCGTGAATGGTGAAAAGGAGCCAGCCCTGGAAAGATCGGAGAGAAGAGCATTTAAAGCTGATGAGCGGCAAGTGCCAAGCTCTTGGGCAGCAGGAGCACAGTGTGCTTGAGGACACTGGGGAAGAGTGTGCACATGCAGTGTGGAAGGGGGAGGGGATAAGCATGAGGTTGAGAACGGGACTTGAACCCTTACAACACTCAGAGAGCTGTAGTAACGCTCCTCGGTCTCAGCTAGGTGGTCTGGGCACCCCTAATGCTAACAGAAGACCAGTTGACTAATTATAAAATGTGATTAAACAGAAACAGCTTTGTAGTTTATAAAAGCATGGATTTCATTTCATTTCACCCTCCTCACAAGCCTTTGCTTGGTTTTGTTTTGAATCTTTGCCTTAAATATTTGCTAACGTGCCCTGTGAAGGACACGAGGAGGAGATTTGGAAACAAATGAGGTGGTTATCCTACAGGCAGAGAAGATCTTTGATGAAAGCATGGAGTGGGGAGGTATGACTTAGAGTCAACTACTGTGTTGTGCAGCAGGAGGAAGACACAGCTGGTGCAGAACATAGAACATGTCCGAGCTTAAAAGTGGTTCTGGGAAACAGAACAGTGTAGGTTTATGTGTAGGTGTAGAAGTAGGTGTAGGTGTGTGCATGACACCGGTGACTTTGACTTTCAATCTGTTTTCTGAGTAGTTCTAGTTCTTGGAGGTTCCAGTTGGAATATTGGTTATGATAAAGAGGAAGCCAGTGGGTGAGCTTTTCTTGAAAATAGATCCTCCCATTAGAAAAAAAAAGAGATTTTAAAATACTCTGCTTTAAAATATCAGAAGCGATGTGAACTTTGGTGTGTAGTAATTGCCAGATGATTGATACAGACAGGAATGTTTTTAGAGGTAGAGGACATTCTCGTTTTAAGCCCTATTTGCCACACATCTGTAGCTCACTGAGCCTGTCCTGTTGGTGATCACCTCCAGAGAAAATGTGGGAGTCCATATTAATATCTGGATCAGCATGCCCATGTTTTATTTTATCTCACTTTCACATGTGTAAGAAAATCTACTATGTGCAAGAAATCCTTGCAAGCTCAGTGTCATAGGTAACCTGCCTATTGAAATTTTGGCTATTAGCCACTTGTACTATCAAAATATTATCACGTATTATCTAGGCACAAACAATCGCTGAGATTCCTCTGGAACCTCTTATTCAAAACCTGATTTCATCAGGCTTCCCTCATTATGCAGTGCAGTGGTTTAGAGAAAGGCTTCCATAGATTCATCTGCACGTGCCTTATTGCTTCAGATTTTTGTATCGCACAATGAGCAATGATGCACTTTTGCTTCCGAAACAGGTTGAAGATTATGAAGCTCTGTGCAAACCTAAGTAGCTTCTCAGCTGGAATATCAATGCCTTTACTCATGGGTTTCTCTGCTTTGCTCCTAAGAGGTTAAAAGCACTTGTCATTCTCGTCCACTTTACGTTTTCTGATCATTGGCCCTATTTGCTGTAATATCAGCGTCGGCTAAGCAGCAAGTCAGCTTGGCTGTACCCTTAGAAATATGCAGATCTTTGGGAAGAGAAGAGCAAATTAATCCCTGGCTTAAATGGTCTCCATTCTCACCAGTACTATTGGAATATAATTAAATCATGATTTAATTCTTTCTATTAGGGAAATCTTATTCCTTTTTAACCAAGATCTTAATGTATGGTCATAAAAGGTGAATTTAATCATAGGCTCTTTCATTAGACTTTGAATTTTGTTTGCTGTTGGGTAGGTGAATCTCATTACGCTTCCCAGGCTTGGGTACAGACAGACAACTTTCTATTATTAACCTAGTTTCCATCAAGAGAACATTGTGAAAACTGGTTACCACCCACAGGTGCATTATTTAAGAGGTCAGAGGTTAGATCCTAGAAAATTAATGTCACCTTGATTGTTTTGCAGGCCATCGAACAGAAGAAACAAAAGAGCTGATAATTTAAAAACTGTTATCTTTCATCTTAAATACCTGTTTTGAGATATATACTTTTTTTAAGAAGGAAAGCCAGTGCTCCAAAGAGTACAACATCTTCATGAAGGCAGGTGACAAAATAGAATACTTCTGTTAGGAGGGGTAAAAAGAGATGCAAAAAGCAAGAAAATATTTTTAGAAATTTACCAAATTTTCTTTTGCCCTAGGATGCTTCTGGCAAAACCAGGGTTTTATTGACTTATTTTTTTGAGCACTCACTGTGCATAGAATGTTGGAGCCCTAGGAACCGCTGTTGTCATCTGGTTATGAAGGGGACTGGAGGGCCCTGGGGAGGTTCCCGAGGTTCTGGTTGGTGGTAGCATCAGAGTAAGGACTCAGGCCTTCCTGTTTCTGGAACAATCGACTGTATTGTGTTATGCCATAGATGCAGAATGACTGGTGAGTTTGTATCCTAGGTGAGGTCCTCTGATGTGTTCAAGTACTTGGGATATCGAAAGACCTGTTTTTAGAAGGATGGCAGTAAGAAGGCTGCTAGTGCGAGCTGCCGGCCGATTGTCGTGCCTTAGGGGTAATCATATAGCCCGTTTAATTATCGTAATAATTCTGTTAAGGTTATTGTTATTATTGCTACTACTACCACTAAGGCATTGTTGACTTGAATTTTCAGATGAGGAAAAAGAGGTCCAGAAAGATGAATTTGAAACCTATGTGCCTTGATACAGACGTCATAGATACAACTAACTTCTCTTTCACGTAGTGGCTTAGTACATCCAGACAGGGTTAGAAATGGCTCTGACCAAAAAAAAAAAAAAAAAAAGCAGCAGCCCAGTTTTCGTGTGTGTTACTTTATGGCTAACTACTTCTACTGGGGTTTGGAACTAAAGACAATTGGTTTGGATCCTGCCACTATTCTTATTGGCTGTGCGCCTTGGGTAAATTACTTCACCTCCCCAAACCTTAATTTCCTCGTTTATAAACTCAAGGCCGTGATAGAGTAGAACCCACTCACTGGGTTGTGGGGAAGATTATCGGAGATACTTGCAAAGTGCTCTGAAAAAGCACCTGCATGCGGTCAGTTCTCTGTGATTGTTAGCTCGTAATTTTATTACAATTACTTTGAGAAAACATACTCTGACCATAAACCTAGGGGAGCTGTTGGAGAGAGTAGCTAGGTCAGGTGACAGTCTTTCACCTTGGGGTGACTGTTCTCTTTCTCTGCATGTTAAATTTTCTGTATAGGTGGGTGGGCCATACACATGTACACACTGTAAATACCTGCCTGTACATGCATGTGGGCAATTTTTATGCATGCATTTTAATTGCTCTGTAGGCATTAGAACATGAGACAGAAACATCAAAAGAGAGTTTGACTTTCGTGATAAAAGATCAGCATAGTTAATTTTATTTAATTTAAAAGAGATAGTTCCAAGATAGTTGATTGTGGTGGAGTATTCAACATTAGGAGAATTACAAAAAACGTTTCATTTTTCTTTATTCAATCTGGTGTAATATTTAAACAGAAGATAGTTAATGAGGTTAGAGGGCAATGCACTTATAAATCAGTGGGGCTTGACGTTTTCCTCAAGAGTCTTGAGTTTTAACGTCTTCCGATTAGTGGCAACATTAAAGAAACAGTAAACATCCGCTCTACTTATTACTATCACCTTGGCTCATGCCACCTGATGTGATCTGGTTTCCTGCTTTACTCTAAGGCATCAGCCTTGGACACTTCCTCCGAAATCAGGCTCTCTTCAAACTGAACTTTGATTTCAAATGCATCTGCTCTGCCTTGTCACTGGCCTTTTGCATTTATGCATCATCCTCCCTCATCACTCACTGACCGGCCCTGACCTTTCGCCTCCCTTTTCATCCACCTCCCTGCTATTTACCAGATTTTTGGTTTGGCCACCACTTCCTCCAGGGACCCTCCGCTGCCCTCACTGCCCTGTTCGAGTTCCACCTTCCCTCCCTTCTCCACAGCGCCTCCCTGTGGTAGCTCTCAATAGAGAGTTGCAATTGCATGTTCTTCCATTTCCCTTAGACCTAATCTGAGATTTGCAGTCAGTCTCATACTCTTCCTAATGTCCCGACTGCTTTTTCAAATGGCAGTCAGCAGTGTGTGGTGACTTCATTTGAATTTGTGGTAAATATTTAGGATATTTCCATAATGGGTCTCTTTTTGGACTCTGCTGTTATCAATACTCCAACAGTGATGCAGGATCTGGAATAAGTAGTATTTGTAAAGTGCTTTGATTACTAGTGAAGGACAAGTGATTTATGAGACAGGCTCCATATTTAAAAAAAAAAAACTCCCTGATTTATATAGATTGATCAATGAAGGTTAAAAAACACTATGTTAACTAAGGTTTTCTGTTTGCAGTGTTTTTTTAAACAAATATTTTTCTCCAGATTTTAAATGTATTATCATGAGTCAGCCTTTATGATTGCAAAACCTTAGTCTTGTTAATAATGTATGACTTCCAAATGAATCATACACTTATGCATAGCACTTGAAAATGTAAATTTTATAATACTCATAATCTGAAGGCTCATATTTTTCTGTTTATTTTAAAAATGCTAAGTCTCATTTGCATTACATTTTATAGATATATTATGTACCTTATAATCTCTGCAAATCACATTCAGTCTGGATAGTGTCCCCTTAGGGCACCTTAATTATATGCTGTAGGTCTTGAATTCTTTTATGTATTTTTTAGGAATAATTTCTCCTCTTTATTTTCCTTATGGGGTATCTTAAAATAGCAAAAATGGTTGCTTTGGGACTTCCTGTTATAGATGTCAGTCTTCTGGAAGTGTTTCCAGTTTTTTTTTTCTTTTGGCCTTTAGAATATTAATTATTACTTTAGAGTTATGTCTATAACTCATGGATGAATTTTTTCAGTATATGTCTGTCTATATGTACCTACATACTTATATACTCATGCTTGCATGTGTATATGTGCACTGATAGCATTTTGAAAAGTGGTTGAGTTGCAAGTGTTTTAGTAGAGATAATTGAATCATTAATGTGAACTCTTTGGGATATATAGCACCATTCTTAATGCCTATGCTGTATCTTGTGTATTATTTTGAATGGCTTTTGGAGCTAAAAAATATCTCTGATTCCAAGCAGAGTGTCCTACTAATTAAGACAGCCCCAGCCAGGTCAACATCTGTTGGATTCCAGGTTCACTCTTTTCTTGTTCTGTGTTCCTCGTTTGCAGGCAGAAGGATATATTACAGGTCTATTTCCTGTATTGACAGCTGTAACTTGTAAAGGCCGTACGAAGCAGGTCTTCTACTCTTGTGGTCCACAGCTCAGCACTGAGCACTTTAGACACATTGTAGATGCCATAGGTTGGAAAATGAATTTAAAAATTATATTTCCTGTTTATTCTGACAAATGGCGAATGTTATTTCACTTGCATTCATGTTGTAGACTTTTCTCAGATAACTTTGTCTAGTTAAATTGACAATGGTTCCTAATTTACTTTAAAATACACTATCATATATAAATATGTGTGGCTATCTTCTTAGGAAAATCAGAAAAATGGCCAAAAGATGATTTCACTGTGTTCTAGCACTTAGTTGCATTGAATATCCTTTGAAATAAGTAAACTCTTGGTTTTAACTTGAAAGTCTTGCTATTAAAAAGAAACCCTTTCATATTACAGGTTTTGTTATAATACATGAGCTTTGTTAATTCTCTTGGCTTTCCTGGATTTGCAATCAAACTGTCAGTACTCTCTACCTTGGCAAGTATGTGTTTTTAAGAAAAGTAAAAGTCTTTAACACTGCAGATGTTAACATTTTGCTTTGGATCACAGTGAAAATATTGATACTTTCTTTGATGGAGTTGGTAGCAAATCTTTAATTTGCATTGTATTGCTATGTGTCTGGTGAAGCTGTTCTTAAGTTTGTATGAAAGAGTATAGTAGGTTCAAGAACACATTATTTCAAGAAAGCTGTATCTGAAACAAGTTAATACTGGGAACAGATATGTGTGTCAGATGCTTAATTATGGAGGAGAAAAAAATATCTTGCTATTTACCGAGATTACCAGTGCTTTTGCAAACATATAACTAGATCTTTTTGTAAATAAAAAGATAGATTTCAGTATATGTCCTTGAAAATATTACCTCCTTATCAACCTTGTAAGGCATGGAGCCTGGCTTTGGTGACCATTAAAGAGTATTTTGCTGCTCTCTTTTGCGGGCAGAATCTTTGCCCAGCTCCTTTGGATTGGCTACCGCACAACATTAAGTCACTTTTCTAGTTTGGAATTGCAATATTATTTAGGACATGATGTGACAGCAAATTTTATTTTAAAATTTTCTTTAAGTACTAAAATTTAGATATTTAAAATAATGTTACAGATCTGTAAATTATGAAAGCTAATAATAAATTGAAAATGTGCGTGCGCACTCCAATTTAAGGAGCATTACCGACTTCAGTAGTTCCCTGAGAGCATTTTTGATCGCAATTCCTACTTCCCACTACTTCCCAATTGATACTCCCTATCCTGATTTTTTTTTCTTATTCTCTTGCTTTCCTGTTTTTTTAAAACCGCATGAGTGTGTTACTTGCTCGTTTCTGAACTTTAAAATGATTTCACATACTGTGTATGCCTTCTCTTGCAACTTGCTATTTTCACTTACCAATTATGTTGCCAAGATTGATCCGTATTGATGTTTATAGCTATAGATCATTTACTCTCACAAGTGCATAGTATTCCATTTTGTGAATATGCAGCAATTTATTTATGAAAACTACTCTTGATGGTCATTAGGTTGTTTATTTTAAAAACAACATGGTGAACATATATGCTATCTTTCTTGTATATGTCTTCTAATGTATGTGTGCAAGAATTTCTCTAGGATTTGTACCTGGAAGGGAAATTCCTGGGCCGTAGAGTAAGGGCATGGTCATGTTCACAAGATAATATCACGTTTTCTAGAGTTTTCCAATGTGTTCTCTCACCAGCTAAGAATTCTGGTGGTTTTACATCTTTTCCATACTTATTATTGTCAGACATTAATTTTTGCCCTTGTGATGGGTATAAAATAAAATCTTGTGGTTTTAATTAGCATTTCCCTGATTCCTAATGAACTTGAATATCTTTTCATGTGGTTATTGGGTATTTATCTTTCTTCTTCTGGAAATGCTCTCTATTTATCTATTTGATTGTCATTTTTCCTATTTTCTTTATATATTCCCGATGCCAATTCTTTGTGAGTGATATGTGCGAAGAAAATCTATATTTTCCCAGTTTTGGGCTTGTCTTTTCCACTCTCTTTCTGGACTTTATTTTTGCCGAACAGGCATTCTTAATTCTTATAGTGGGAGAATTTGTCTATTATTTTTCTTTACAGTTAGGGCTTTTCTCTGATGGGTTTAAGAAATCTTTCTTTCCTCCAAGGTCATAGAGATATTTTAAAAATTTTGCTTTTAAAAATGTCAAAGTTTTGCTTTCAACCTTTAGGTTCTTAATGCACCAAGAATTTTTATAGATGTATACTGTATGGTATGAGATGGATACCTAATATTTTTCAAAATATATATAAACTATTGTCCTAGCACCATTTATTGAATAGACTATCTTTGCCCATTGCCGCCTTTGTTGCATGTGTGTTTCTGAACTCCCTGTTCCGTTAAATTTGCCTCTTCCTGTGCCAATACCATCCTGCCTGAATTATAATAGCTACAGCAATAAATGTGATATCTTTTTGGGCCATCCTAGCTCTTCTTCAAGAACATCCTGATAAGCAGATTTTCTCTCCGCCATATGGCTGGTGCCAGAGAAACAGAAATAGAACCGGGACTTCTGCATTGCTTTTACTCCTCTTCAGAAATATTTTAGATATTAAGAGATGTACTCTTAGAGCTTCTTGGACAAAGATTCATTAAAACTCCTATCCGCTGATAGGCTAATCACATTGTGTTGAACTCGGTCTTTCTTATTATATTTTTTTTTTTTTACTGGCAAACTTGAAGCCCTAGCAAGAAATTCAGAAGCTGATATTAGATTCTACCTGTGATTCCTCCAGGAAATTCTTTACATTTAGGTTACGAGGCATATCTTCATAAGTCCTTGAGTTAGTCCTCCAGAAGCGGGGAGGGAGGAGGAAGCAGAGAAGACCTAATAACATTTATTGGCATCTATGAATATCAACTACTCTACTAAACCCTTCATCTGCTTTATGTTATTAATATTTAACTTCCCAGCATCTCTGGGAAGGGATTCTTCTTCTTGTCCTATAGCCAGTGTCTGATCTGGGCTACGTACCCCATCCGTGTACGTCCACAGTGCACATTCCCCCACCCACACTGGCAGTGCCAACAACGGTGTGCTGTGGGGACTATGGGACTAGTCAAAGAGGGACGTGTGGAAGAGATAAGGCCAGCCCTTCAGAGAGTGGATGACTGTCAGCAGATGACGCACCTGAAGAAGTGTGGGCGCACGTGCCAGGCGGAGTCTGAGGAAGCTTGGCCGCAGCCGAGATTCCCATTGTCCTTGCAGAACTCTGCTCTGCGGCTCGATTCTGCTTGGCTGACTAAGGAAAAGCAAAGAGAGGGTCAGCACGCTCTTAGGAAGCCTGGAGGGCAGAGCAAGGTGCCGCAGTGGCACTGGCTTTCTGACTAGATTTCAGGTCTGTGACATAGCAAAAGACAAGGCTTTGGCTCCTGGGTGTGTTCTTGATGGGAGGCCCAACCTACAGAGCCATGTCCTTGTCGTCCATGTTTGTAAGGCCAGTTCAGGAGCCCCAGTGGCGAGCACTGGATGGGAGATGGAGCCGTGGACAGTGGCCCGATGGGGAATGCTGCATTTCTGTCATCAGACCAGGAAGGCCAGGCTCTTGTGGGGCCGGAGGGAGGCTGGAAGAGGGTGAGCACAGCTCAGATGAGGATTGACAAGGGAAGATTCCAAGCTGCCCACCCCCAGCTCTCAGCCCTGGTCTGTTCTCCCTCTCCTTTCAGATGTGGACCCTGGGATGCTCAGGGTGGCCTGTGTTTCACATTTTTCCTATCTTTTGGACCTTGATTTCTCTCTTGATTGCTCTCTGGTAACTGACCCTTTCTGGCCCCTTCATTTCTAATGTATAACTTGGCTTTACATCCCTTGGAGACTTTCCCTGCTTTTGATATTGCAGTGCAACTCCTCTTTCTCTATTTTGTTTTTCTGGACAGATTAGATGATAATAATTAAAAATAATAAATATACATAAATGTGTATTATAATATTAAATATCATATGTTAACAGTAATTGTATCAATAATTATTTTATTATATAAATCAACTTAACTATATAATTAAATATATCAATACTAATAAAATTTTGGTTATAGTAATTTATATAATTATGATGTTTAATAATTATATATAATTATTATAATATATTGATTAACAATAATAATAATAATTGTTAACCCTCACTAAGAAGATTCAGCCAGTGCTCTAGGCATTAATTCATTACATTGACATATCTAATCCTTATAGTAGCCCAAGAGAGAGGTTCCAATGATTATTCCCATTTTAAGGCATGAGAAGGTTAAGTTCTTTACTCAACATCAAGCTATTGGTGAGTGGTGGACTCAGGGTTTGAATCCAGGCTTGAGAGCTCCAGTGAGACAATTTAACATCCACGCGTGGTCTGTACCGTCCATCAAGAGACAGACCAGCAGATGTCAGAGCTGCCCAGGGTGTGTCAGAGAGACGTTTTAGACACTCTGTCAAAGCTGGGGACAGCTGGGACTCCCATAGGTACAGTTGGCTCTGATTTTCCTCAGTACCAAGGATACAAAACCAGCTAACCCAGCAACCTCACTGTCCTGTGAAAATCACTACTGAACATGGCTGCCAGTGTCCTGCTGGGTCTTTATATATAGGCTGATTAAATGCAAAGTAGGTTCTGTGTGCAAAGGGTTAAGAAGCTGGATGATAGAGTTTGGATATAGTTTAAAAAGAAAGATTAATGATGACATACTTTTTTTTTTAAATCTGTAATTCCCGTAACAGCTGATTTGTTATGTGGTGGTTAATCCAGAAGGCCTGGAGTCAAGATCTTGCCACCAAAAAGCAATGACTCACCATGACCAGAGCTAGTGTGTGTAAAATGAACTGCAGTCTGGTTGGAGGCAGCCATGGCGTGGCACGACGAACTTGGTCTTAAATTTATTTTCACATTATGAACGTTTGGTACATACAAAAGAATGTGTATTGTATTATGTGGCTTCAACATAAAATGGAGCTCCCTGGGGCTTCCGCCTGATCCCATCCCCCGCCTCAACTCCTGCTCCTGGAAGTTGTCACCATCTTGCTCCTTGTTTCTCATTCTGCTTTCCTGTATTTTTCCACAGGAATCATAAATGTATTTTTAATATATTTTCAGATCTGCCTGCTTTTGAAATTTATAAAAATGGCATCACATACTATATATTAATATATTCTTTGGTGATTTGATGTTTCTAAGACACAGCCATTGATATGTGTGGCTGTGGATTATTCAGTTTCACAATGGTCGCCGTACCATTCCATTGTGTTGACATACACAATTTTTAAAAATCAAGTTTTCCTATTTTTGAAGGTGGGAGCCAGCTGGATGTATTCGTGAGATCCACAAAGAAAGCCAGGAAGATTTGAAAGGCAGCCAGGGCCAGACATTTAGGCATTGCAAGCTGGCATAAGAAGTATAGATTTTATTCTGAACCCGGTGAGACTCCATCAAGGAGTTCTAAGTAGGGACATGATATGATTGAATTTATAATGATTTACTTTTGTATCTTCCCATTTATCTGGAGAAACAGCCGTGAAAACAGGTAATACTTGTCTAGTGTTAAGAGATAAGCGAACACATCTGTGGGTCAGGCAGACCACAGTTCAGTGTACCATGTACTCACTTTGGCAACGTCCAATCTGTCTTCTTTGCCAGCGAGATCCTGACCTGAGCCATTTCGGACTAACGACTGCAGAACAAGCTGGCTGGTACAGGATTTACAGATTGTAATGAAGTTGTAAGTCACCAAGAATCCTTCTCTTCTCAAAATATATCATCCCAACTTCTTAACCCTTTACATGCAGAACCTCCTTTGCATTACTTTGCTACATTTATTAGTGGAATCCTAGGGCAAGCCATTCATTAAGAATTTGGCAGAGGAAGAAGGATCTGTGAATAGTGACTTTTAGGAAAGATTATTTAGAACAAAAGGACTAGAACCAGGAAAGAACAATTTAGGGGGAGGTGTACTCTCAGAGTATAAAGAAGGCAGCGACCAGCAGGACCAAATGAACTCTATGGGGTGTGAGAGCCATAGATAGTCCTGTGGATTTACCAGTTGGGAGGCCACCGGTGACCTTTGGATAGTAGTTTAGGGAAGATATGGGTGTGGAGCCACTGAGGACCTAACGAAGAAAAGCGTATTGAAATGTTAATGTGACATATGCAGGCTAGGAGAAAGAAAATTTCCCGGCAGTAAAGATAAAGAATACATATAGAAAGGAGTTGTGGGCGACTCTTTGAAGGTAACCTTAGAAAGAAAGTAAAATGTTACAGTGCAGATTTAGCCTAATCAAGAAACAGGGGGATGACTAAGTGACCTTCAGAAATGTTGACACAATATTGTATCTCCTCCTTTGTTCCACTTAGAGACTTACTTTTGCTAAAATGCCAGTGACAAGAGGAGGGATGACTTTTCTCCATAAATGAGGGCGGCCGATACTAGTCAGATTTTCCATAAACCCTTTGAGCTTATCTTACAAGTGAAGAAGTAGCTTCATATTGCATATTAATTTCTGGGCAAGTCAACATCGAGAGCTCGGAAACTCCAGCTACTCAAGGGAAGGAGAGTCCAAACACTGTCAGATCGTGCGGTTAAATTGATCAGGATTGATGACTTCATCCTTTCCACTTGATTCGTTGCTGTTGGAACCTTCTGTCCCACTGTCCCCTTCTGGGAGAGCTTGTCCTGTGTCGGTGTGTAACCCTTAGTTTGGGGTATGCCGAGAGTCAGGGCTGCTGCAGTGAACGACCTGCCACAGCTGGGGAGGGGCTTGAGGGCCCCCAGCCTCCATCCAAGCGAGCCTTAGTGTGGCTGCAAAGGAGGTATTGGTGAGGACGGGCAAAGGACAGGAGGTAGGTGTGAGAGGAGGCAGCTGCAGAGTGATTCCTCTCACCGCTGTCTCCGGAGGACCCAGGTTCCTGCTCTTTCTCCCAATTATGAGACGAGAAGATGCTGACTCAGGTCTTTCTGCCCCACATGATGTGAGTTTTAAGTTTTCTCAAATTACGGAATACGATTTACAAGAGAAGAACTACTTTCCAGGAGCCATAAATAACCTTTATTAAAGCTTAATCTAATCAAGAATGTTTTTTTTTTTTTTCCCAGAGACTTACGTAATTTATTTTCTGTTAGATAATAGGTGCAGTTGCATGACTCCTTACTTAGGTCCTTGGCAGAATAAATAGTCTTTGACAAAAATAATACTTACATAGTCTGTTTTTATTTAAAAATTAGATAATGGGCTGGGCGCGGTGGCTCACGCCTGTAATCCTAGCTCTTTGGGAGGCCGAGGCGGGTGCGTTGTTTGAGCTCAGGAGTTCAAAACGAGCCTGAGCAAGAGTGAGACCCTGTCTCTACTAAAAATAGAAAGAAATTAATTGGACAACTAAAAATATATAGAAAAAACTAGCTGGGCATGGTGG